>OMLB01049156.1:8891-22961 GCA_900302555.1 Myripristis jacobus | reverse complement strand
AAATAATAATAATAAAATAAATGCCGCTGGTCAGACTAAGGAAGCAACATGAAGACAGTTCTCTCTGATAGGCATTTGTCCTTAGTCTTAACATTTCATTTTATAGATGAAATGACTAATTGAAAAAAAATAGTTGAAAGATGAATTTATTTTGAGCTTTTGACATTTATTGCAGCCTAGAAACCGAGCAGGAAAAAAGAAGCGCATGTTTTTTCCTGGGTGATCTGAAACTGATATGGGCAACATGGACTGCAGGATGGTTGTATTACCACAATACTTGACTTTTTATACAGCACACAATTCAGTCTAATTCAGCTTTATCTTCTAAATGATTAAAGCCAAAGGTCCTCCAGATTTTTGATTTAAAGTGTGGAGGTATTTTTTTTTTGATCAGTCTGTTTGTTAGATCAGAGCACTCCACCTCTGTTGCATTTGAGGTGGCAGTGTTGTTCCACTTTGAATTAAATAAAAAATATGTCTATCATATGGGCAGCATATCAGTTTAGGGCAACATAATCATATAAAAACTGAACATATGTCACTGAATCAATTTTTTTCTCCCCCCCTGTAAAATAGAGTCTGTGTAACTATCTGACAGCTGTTAACAGTACAGCGTACACAAACCTCTGTATTATATGATCATAACTCATGCTGAACGACCCACCTTGCTATTTTCATAGCACTGGATGAAGCCCGAACCTCAGTTACTGTCATTCTGACTCCCAAGATAAGTAGTCGACATCTAACCGGGTGGATTACTAATGCTGCACGTTGTGTGTCTGACTCAGAGTGCATTAACTCTCAAGCATTCAGTTCAGCTCGTGGTGAAAACAGCTTGACTCCTTTATCAGAGGAAATACTTTTTTTTTTTTTTTGCAGTAAATGCTTGTGTGAGTGGTTGGTGGCCAGCGCAGGAAATGTGATCGTGATCATGACAAAACTCTTAAGATTCAGCTTCTGCTTTCACCATTTAGCCAGTAAAATGGCTCTTTTATAAATGGAGAAGTTGTGTATAAGTGGTTACCTGCTAAATTTGCATGTAGGCTATACAAACTAGTCATGTGGCTGTATTTTTAATTTTATTTTTTTTATAATGAAGAGTTGCATCGACCGAGTCCTGCATATCAGCTGAAGCCCTTAATGGACCAAATTGACTTTTTCGGAAATTGGCTCACTGGTTAATACACCCTTTAAGATGTTGAGAGGTCTATCCTGATGATGCTAGCTGCCTAATACAGATGTGTAATGTGTTTTTTGACACATTAACACATTACAAGACATGATTTTGGTGATACTCCTGTTGCAATGTGTGAAAGGTTTATTGATCACCAGCTGATTTCTCAAAAAGTCATCATCGCCCCTTAAAGGACTCGGACACTGGGAGCACGGTTTGGTCTCACGATCCCAGCATTTTGGATTTAACACTTAACACCGAGTTTTAATATGTAAAAGTACTGATAGTGTTCTGGTATCACACTGAAGCTGGATTTTACCAGAGTCTACAGAGAAAGCTGAACTATGGCCACTGACTGCTTTGAGACCGAAAGAAGAGTGCAGACAGTGCAGCCTTTTGGCCATCGGGGGCAGCGCTGAGCACCTGCTAAACTGAAGAATATCTCTCCTCACATTGTGCTTTTAGTTAAAATAAAACCAGAAATAGTGCCCGTGCAGACTATTTCCAGTTTTATTTTAGATAAAAGCACAATGTGAACTAAGTACCTTAAAATTTACACTGGCCTCATTAAATTAATTCACTTGAGGAATATTCACTTCTACAATTGGATCATATAACAAAACAAATAAGTCAAAATGTTGAAGCATACTGTGCAGTGATGTCTGATTCTGACTAGCATCAAGTCTCACACCAAACGAACCAATTTTGAGTCAATAGATCTGATCAAACGGGACCTTGGAAGTAACTGAAAAGTCTTGGAATTTGAGTTATGTGTGAAAGTGGAAGGGTTTTGTTTCATCAGCGACAGACGTGGATCAAACGCCTGCTGTTCAGTTCAGTCCTCTTCCTTTTTAAGAAATTTGATCAAAGTAGCAGAAGTTGATAAAATCTAGCCTCAAATTTGATTTGTCACAGTGGTATTGAAGTAATATTTAAATGTATGTAATGTAATAACACCAGTGTAACTATTACAGGCCTGATTTTTTTTTTTTCGCTGTAATTTCATACAGGAGGACAACGGGATGCCAATTCACTTAAAAGGAGGCAGCGGCGATGCTCTGCTGTACAGAACAACAATGGCCCTTACCGTCCTGGGTAAGTATCCCCTCTTTTACTGGACGTCCCCGTTCCCGTCTGCAGCCCTGACACACCCACAAACCACCCACAAAATGTGACCAGTGTCTGATTAATCACTCTGATTTCTGGTGTGAATTTGGGTCAAATTGAAAAAAAATCTCCTTTTCACACAAATACGGCTGAGCATTTGCATTGGCAAGGCCTTCATGATCCAGTGCATATCACCAAACATTGTCATGCATTGCAATATATAGGTCATAACAGCACAAATGAAGTGCATAAACGATACCCAGCCATACATGGGGCTAAATAAGCGATACAGTATTGCAAAAAATAAACGATTATCAGTTGTATTGTTATATTTTGGCTCTGCTCTAAACGTAAACAACACGTAACAAATGTGGCCAGAATGACATTTTCCAGGCACTGTCCAAGATTTTTACACAGCTGAAGGCATATTTCAGAGTTCATGCATATGTCTGGAAATCCTCTAAAGGTATGGATAAAGAATTTGATTGTTTTCAGGTCTTCAAGTTTGGTAAAAGACAAAAGGTCTGGGAAAAGTATGGAGGAAAAAAAAATGCTGATAGGATACAGTGTGCAGCTTTGTTTCCCTGCTGTAGCTTTTTCATCAGCAAGTCAAAGTGCCTTGGTGTCACAGAGCTGTCGGTTCAGCCCAGCACCCGTAGCAGCTCTGTCTGAACCTTTATCTTCATGTCACTGAATTCAGCCTGTTGTGCTTTGCTTGCAGGAGCTGGATATGTCGTGTATGAGCTGGTCATGGCAGCGTACCCCAAGAAGAAGGACTAGCTCCACTGCCACAGCTGTTTACCTACGTTTCAGAACCAGACCGGTGTGTGCGTGTGTGCTGGTTGTAAAAATTAAATCTGTCTGTGCCGGTTCAAATGTCCCCTGTCTCGGTGGAATTTAGATTTTATGTTAATGGGATCAATATTTATTTCTTGCACTCCGCTTACCTGAGGATCAATAAAACAAAAAAAACCCTCTCATGACAAAATCCTGTCGCAGATTCTTTTTGTTTTTCACTTTGTTGTGTAGAGTCACAGTTAAAAGTCGGCAACCGATGGAGAAGACGAGCTATCATAAGTGGAAAGACATAAACATGAAGGAATGGTTTACTGTGGGATGACGTACATACTATATACACATGGGTTATTCACTTATCTTAAACAATGAACAAATCTTAATATCTGAAAAAGCTAGATGTCTAGAATGTGGAGTGGCATTGAACAGAGTCAAAGAAACTCTTGAAACAGTTGAAAGTAAAGTAAAAAGGTTTAAAAACAGTACGGTTTGTGATAAAGAGGAAACACAATAAGGGACTTTACCTGCAAGTCCTGTGTTAGTAGATAAAAGTAGACTGGCAGTAGTTTATTGTAATATTCAGAGTTTATGTGAATTGACAAATGGGAGCCAGTAGATGGCAGCATGGCAACATGAAGGCCTAAGGCATATAATCACACAAAATACTACAGCATCCTTTTTTTTCTGAGAAGAAAGTAGTGTGCAGGTTAATTAGGATCTAGCTGATAGTGTTATCCTCCATTTTTCTAGTCATAATCTATTCTTCACCCAGATAGCAGCTCGTAACTCTGTACCTGTAATTAACAGTCCAGGAGGCTCCATTGTTGGATTCACACAAGTTATTTTTTTTTCTCAGCCATCAAATAAGAGCATTAGATTCTGCAGTGAGTCTGCTTATGATTATATTGTAAATGAAAGCCTGTTCATTGGACTTCATTTGAATTATTGCCGTTGGACCCCTTGTGGAAGTAATTTATTTTTCTCCAAACTACGGAGCAATAGAGATCATTTCAGTTTAACATCTTCCCTGTAGCTCTCATATATAAATATATAGCCCAGGATGCTTTAAATTATGTGCATCTGAGTTTGAGACTGAGCAGAGAATGCATCAATACATATTCAAACAATGCATTAACATATGTATGTATCAAAAATATGCTTTATTAAAAAGATAATGCTTTATTTTTGTCTTTTACCACAGAGGACATATTCTAAGACCAAGGCATCTACTGATTGCTCACTTTTAAACCCTGAAGCAACATTTAGCCGAGACAGCTGTAACCCAATCTGGAAATGTTGAAAAATCTGGAATCTAGATAATGTATCTTACTGGGTAATTTCATCATGAAATATCCTGTTTCTTGTGAGAAACAAATGTTAGATGCTTGCACCTTCTTCTTCTTCTTCTTCTTCTTCTTCTTCCTCCTCCTCTTCTTCCTTTTTTCTTCTCTTTTTTCTTCTCCTTTGATAAAACACATGACTGATTTTGTTTGTACAAGTCTTTTATTCAGACCTGGCTGAGGTAGAAAAAAAAAAAAAAAAATCGACCACATACACACACATATGTGAAGCTAATACAAACTGTCCAAATAGTAGAACAGATATAAAACAAGAGATGTGAGTACATCCAGGTGATTATGCAAAAGCTTAAACAGCACAGAATTTACCACACGATATCAATTCAACATTGAGTTCAGATTTAGTATCACCTGCTAATAACTGACACAGCCAAATTATAACAATAATTTGAATGATACTATAAAGTCAATCACAGGGTAATGTTCAGGTGTTCAACAACAGTTTGATTTTTATTAGAAATGTTAACAGTGAACATAAATGGATCTAACCCACAGTCTTGGAATACACCCCTCTTCTGGAAGGGAAAGGAAAGAGAAAGGGGCTTAGCCTTTAAAGTCCTGCTAATCCATAATCTCTTGCTACACTCCTTTCCCACTCCATCATTCACTCTGCAAACCCTGGCCTGCTCGGGCCGGGGTTTTAGGCTGACGTTGCAACGGCACTTGAATATCACTGGATGTCGTCTTCTGTCATCAGAGGGCTGCCTGACCTATGGGAGCGCAGGGGAGGAGGAGAAAACAAGTTTTAGTGCATGAGTGGATTATGTGGGGCAGCAGGCTGAGGAGTTTACCCAGGCACAGTCATGCAGAGTGGGGTAGGAGGCCTAATCCATACTGGATTAGACCAGGTGGCCAATCCAGGTGCAAGCGGTTGAGCTGATAACATACAACTGTGGGCTTCGGCTGTAGGTTTGAATTAGAGTTAAAGGCTGTTTAAAAAAGCTTATGCTGAGGCTGTCCAAACACTTGTTGAGAATAGCAAATCAGATAATTCTCCTATCTTAATCTCTTGAAAAATGAAAATGTTCAGGGCCATAAACTTGAAAAGGTGCTACATGAAGGCTTAGACTGATAAATAAGTTGGTTTGACAATATATCAGGCTGTCAAAAGGATAGGGTTTGTAGTTTTTTAGTCCAGGCTGTATCAAAACATTATTTCCCATCAATTCTAATTGTACAAAGCACAACCTGACTGCTAGAATTAGGCCTACTTAAGAGAAACCTATCACTCAGATTGTTGGTTTCAACACAGTCCACTGGGGCAATTGTGTTTGGGCTCAAAAACTTGAACTTTGACAACAGGAAAGCATCGTTTGCAAAATCCGGAAAGCTTCAAGACATATTTGACTGTAGTGAGAGTCTAACATTACCAAAACAGTTGCTTTAATGGACAGAGTTGAAGGCTAACAAAAAGCTGCAGCACAGTAGTAAGTTTCTCAGAAAACCTTGCAGTTAAATTGTTATTATAAGGTACCCTTATAGATAATGCGGAACTGGCATTTTAATGAGGTCCACCCATGTTCCCAGGGCCCCATGGTCCATAATTATTCCAACCTTTTCCAAAACCACCATAATCTGACAGAATATGTTCAGTAAATATCTAAAATGGTTTTGATCCTGTCTTAATCAAATGTTATATTACAAATTGTTGGCATTAGTGCTGGCATGAACATTAGCCCCATGCATAACAATAAACATTAACACACAGTCCTCTGTTCCCTTGGTAGTGTCCATAATGTCAATGTCCTCTCATATATTAAAAAAATGCATCATCTGACAGTAAATGTTTGGTAAATAACGTCTCACACGCTCAGTTTATATTTCCGTATTTATTGTTGTAATATTTTGTGGGACTAATGCATTTAAAACAAATTTCTAATGCACATATTTTTTTATTTTTCTCATTACCCAATGCCCCCGCAGGGATCAGTAAAGTATTTCTGATTCTGATTCTGATCTGAAGTGGTGCTGGTAAATGATGTATGAAAAAATAACACTGAGGAAATATAGCGCCTTGAGAACATAGATGTGCCCCCCATTTTTAATACGGTTTGAAAAATACTGATCCTATATCCTTCAGGTAAAAGATGTCAGCCAGTCATGTCGTTCACTGGTTCCTCTTTGACCACAGCTACACAACATCCAGCAATGAAATTTGATTTTCTTTGCACGCTTGATTTATCTCTTTACTTTCTTGAGTTATGTCATTAGTGTCGTAAATCTTCATTTAAAGGCGTATTGTAACGCAGTGTTTCCCTTCCACTGCGTAGGTGTGGTGGATGACATCCTGATCGAAGCAGCTGAAGAATTTCATTAGTGAGTCTTTGTGGTGAGTTTTAATGTCCCATGATGGTGTAAATGCTTTGTCAGAGGCGTTACCAGGCGAGAGTAAAATTCTGAGGTAGTGCTGCGGTTTCTTAAGTATAGAAACTGCGTCAATAGATAAAACAAAATTGGAGAATGGTGAAAATCAGATCTGCTGTTTGTGATTTTGTAGAAATATTTGTACAGGTGTCAGTCTTCAAAAATCTATACTGGGGTGTGTTTAAAGAATTTACTTCACAGATTAGATGTGCAGTCCTCTTGAATTAATTTGCTCTTCTGGCCCATTCCAAGTTAATCTCAGTGGCTCATCGTCACTTTGAAGGTATGTCAACCAACTTGCCTCATGAATGTTGCGACATGACAGCTCATGTCAACACAATCACTAAAAACAATCTCACACTACCTACCTAATCTTAAAATGCATCAATCACTCTGTAAAACAAACTAGTTCCCATCACCTCAAACAAGTCTAAAGTATGCTTCCTGGATAGAGTAGGCTCTATGGTTACTGGAAATCACTGTATTTAGATGCATGTGCTTATTGTCTTGTGCTGTATTTAGCACAATGCCAGTTTCCCATGAAGATTATTTTATGGCATGTCAATTTTTAAGTGACAATATGATAACAATAATATAAGGAGACAGTAGAAGACAGTGAGATTTGGGTGTATAGTGCAAACATTAGTCCATAATGTGACAAACATGTGTTTCAGCCTGTAGTTTAACTGTGTGAGTCATTCAGTGTCTCATTTTGTGACTCTCACAAAACAAGACAAATATAACTGTAGAGGGAATAGAAGGCACCATCAAAAGTCACCTAAAGATGTCTGTTATTTATCACACTAGGTTTTTTCAGGGCACAGTATAAATCGTACTTTACATATCAAGTAGGGCATCTACTCCAGGTAGACAAACAAGGTATGTGTAATCAGATCTCTTGATTCTCTGCAGGGTGTGCAGATGGCCAAAGCCTGACAGGCAGCTGACTGAATCAGAAGCCATCTGTTTGAACTCAAAGCACATGACCTTACAAAGACTTTCAAACATTATTTGAGAGCTGCTGCTGTAATCATTCAGTGTCCTTTCTGCAATTTAGGTAATAGCTTTGGATTAGTTGCCCATATGGCAAACTATGGCATGATGAAGGTATTTTAGACAAAGAGCAGAAAGAATGAGCACGGTTCAGTGTGCCAAAGTATTGTCTGTATGGTACCTATGGCAAAAAGCAAAATCGCTAGTGTTACTTTAACTCCTGAAGTGTAAAAATCACTTTTGATAATTTTGGTACCAGCCTCAGAGTCATATCAGCTGCATGAGTGGGCAAACAACTCTCCAGTCAACACTTGTCAACTCCAAATAATTGTTACTGAGAAATTAACCTGGAAAATCTGCAGTGCATGTTTCCAAAATATGACAGGATGAAATATGATTGCTTTGCACTCTCAGCAGAGCAGTGTCTACAAAGACTATCAGGCTTTTCCCAGATCCCAGACTTTTTAGATTTACCTTTCTGTAATGGCACTGCCAGGAGCCTCACTCCCCTTGACATGAGTGGATCTTGCACCGCCATCTTTGGGAACCTCTGGGTGGGAGGAAGAACAAGGCCTCTGCTCTGACTGGGTGCGTCTGGTGGAGTTGTCTGTTGCTCTTGAGGGCAGCCTGCCCCTGGGAAGAACGGGACTGTTCCAGACCTGGGAATTTTGTTGGTCATTACGGCAGAAGACTGAACGTGCATCAGAAAAGGACACAGAGGGAATGATTTCTATAGCGCTGTTCCCCCTGGGCCGTGTGAAGTCCCTTGGTGAGCCTGACCGAGACTGGGGCCTTGAGGGGGGCTGAGGTCTGAACACAGGAGGGCTTGGGAATCTGTGGTGCACAGAGGGACAGGATGGTGGTAGACGGACTCTAGAGACAGGTGGTGCTATCACAGGAAGACTGCAGGAGGACATCTCAGCCTCATAAATCTCAGTGCTTCCCTGCCTCTCGCCTCTGACTGGCTGCCCTGCTTGATTTCTCTTGATGGTGGATTCTGTTGCATTTTGCAGATGGATGATCTTCCGCGCCTGTTGGTACAGAGTCGTAGATTTGTCCTTTTCCAGATCAAGCTCAGTTTCTCGTTGCTGCTCTACGTACTGTCCTGGCTGCATCCCCATGACAGCATCCTGCCTGATTGGACGGGCGGGTGAAATACCAGTTGATCTTTGTGTTATGCTAGGTCGGTTTGGCAGCACCGTCACATTATGCACATATGTCCTCAGGCGCTGGGAGACTGCAGTCCTTTGGTTTATCATAGGCCGACCCTGAACTGAGGTCTCTTGGGCCTCTTCCTCATCTTCTGACATGTCTTCGGTACTCTGGAAGGAGTTGTCCATTAGAACCTCTGGAGGTGGAGGTGGGAGGCTGTCTACGTCCAGCTCATCCCTGCCATCGGGCCAACTGTTGTTGTTATTGTTGCCGTTGATGACCAAAGACCCTTCAGTGCTATTTCCTATGTCAGGTAATAGAATTTGTCCACTTCTCCTGGGCCTTCTGATATGAGGTGGTATATTAGCGAGGCTCTGGCCTGGTCTGCCATCGACCCCGTGACTGAAGGTGTTTATCAGCTTTCTGACAGAGTGACGTCCAGGTGGCTGGGGCTCCAACATGGGTAAGGAACAAGGGGGTTGATTTGTCTTCAAGGACCTTCTCTGTGCACATCTGCCAGCTCCTGACCCACTTAAAGAATGTCTTCTCAGTCCACCTCTGTACAGATTATAATGAGGCCCTGCTAACTCTCTGTTTCCCCAGTTTTCTTGCATCTTTTGAATTCGCCGATCCAGGACCTGCTGGCTCTTTTGCAGCTCTAGTATGTTTACACAACCAGTGGAGGGCGAATATTCTGGTTTGGTTGAGGTGGCAGCAGTCATTGGTCGTTTCAGTTTAAGTTCACTCTTACGCTTTGCTCCCGTATGGATAAGCGGTTGACTGGGATCTGGCGGGGACGAATTTGATCTTTTCCTCATTGGCCAATCATATTCATCCTCTCCATCCTCTTCATCTTCATCATCGTCCTCTTCCTCGTCATCCTCCTCACCTTCATTAAGGCCTACCCGGTTGGCAAAATGACTGTGGGAAATGTCAAATGTAGAGCGAATGTTGCCCCCAGACCCACAACTTCCTGATCCGGCGCTCCCACGATGGCGGCGGTGCCTCTCAGAGCCGGTCAGGGACTCATTCTCTCCCCCTATACCGCTGTCCTCACTGTGCAGTGCCGAATCTTCAGGGTTGGACTTCTTCATGACCGCCCTCTCCACCTGAGCTAGCACCTGAACCATTCGCCGCTCTACGGCCTGCTTGGCCTGTAGCCTCTGACCCAGCAGCTTGGACAGGGAGGCAAAATACTCCACTGCCTCCTCCAGGGTAGTGTCACCCACTCCTTGGGCAGAGCCCCCCACCAACCTCATCTTCTCTGTGGAATGCTGGAGAAGTTGCTGTAACAGGTCCGGAGGTGGATCAGGGGCGTTGGCTGCATCGATGCTAGGTTTGGCTGACATAGCAGATCGGCCCAACATCCCAGAGGGCCAAGCCATGTATTCCCCATGCTCCTTCAACATCAGCTCCCCCTCCTCAGCCATCTCCTCCAAGGCCTGGTTGATCTCCTCGAAGCGCAACACTAGACCTGACATCATGGGCTGAAGGGACAGCTGCGTCTGTGCGGCCTGGTCTAGCAGGCCCAGCAGGGTTTCATATTTGGAAATGTTTGGGTTCAGATAGGCATAGGCTGCCTGATGAGCTCTCACCATGTGTGGCGGAAAATCCACCTTCGTCTGGATGACGGAGGAGTTTCTTTGCTTGTCTATTCGCCTTCTTTTTTCTAGGCCTTTAGTTTTCTTTCTTTTCTCCACCTTTTTCATCTTATCTATTTGTGTGACCTCACTGCCTCTTTCTTGGTTTATCACATTCATTTCGGTTTTGTTAATGCCCTCTGAGCTTTTAGCAGTGGTCGTGTCAGGGGCCTTCTGAGACCGCTTATCCACTCCTGGAGTTTCTTCTTTGGTGGATAATAAAAGCTCATTTTCTGCCTCATTAGTCTTCAAGCATTGGTTGTTTTCTTCAGGTTTACAGTCACCATTGGCATCTCCATCCAACAAAGCATTTTTAGTCCCAGCACCATCTAATCCTCCAAACAACTTTCCCTTGGATGGAGAACAGCCCATTTTTACAATTAAATGTATTGACAGAAAGCTTAAAAACTGTCTGAAGAACTTTGATTGAAGAGGCAAACCAAAAAACTTTTCAAAGAAAGTTTGAAGTGTGAATCCATAGGTCGCGTTACCTGCGTCTTCTCAAAGATCTCCTTGATTACCTGATTGGTCAGATGGGCAGAGTTCTTTTAAAATCCTCCAGGAAGGCTTTTGCCGCTTGAACACCAGTCTATCCTTGGTTGTTGGTGTACATTTATATTTTTTTCCTCTCTCTTTGTGCTTTCTCCGGAGTGTTTTGTGGTCCTCTGCAAGCTGCCTGAGTGTCCTGTCTACCTAACAGAGCTTGTGACAGCGAGGAGCTGAGAGGATAAGACGGATTGGGGGTTTCTTCCCTCTCTCTACTTCAGCACACACAGATGGTCACGCTAAGTGAATCACCACACACACACGTACACACACACACATACAAATGCGTGCATGTACAAGTAAGACTTTAAGCGCATCAGGGTAATCAGAGCCCAGTTTGTCAGGTGGTGTTTTTAGCCTCATCCACTGTGCAGTTGTTATGAAAGTTTACAGCCAACTTAAGTTAACATGAGGGATAAACAATGCTATATTTTAAGGACTGTTACAAGATGTTCATGAATACCCACCTTTATTTGGCTTGGTTTGTATCCAAGGTTCTATTAGGAATTGCTACAACATTGTGTTAAATCCCTTTCTGAAAAAACAAAAAACAAAAACAAAAACAAAACAAAAAAATTAATAAAAATTAATAATAAAGTTCACACCTCAAACACCAATCTCTCTTTCTCTTTCTCCCTTGCACACACACACACCTAGTAACAGTTTTTCCCCATACATGCACTGACAGTCACGTTACTGGACCTACATGCAGATAGGTACGCCATGAACTTTGAAAAAAAAAAAAAAAAGTGGAAGCTGGGAATTTCAAATGATCATGTTCACCGTAAATTCCCGTCTTGTTTCTTGTTAGAAGCTTGACGGGTTTCACTGATAGCCATGATCCATGTCACTGATACCTCGCTGCATTCCATAACAAATTGTCTCGGATCAAGATAAAACATTCAAAACTTCTTCTTTCGGTGCATCCTGATAAGCAGATTACAATTCTTTCAGGAGGCTAGTTTGTTATTGTACTGTAAATACACACATAAGCCATCCGAACACTTATGGGGTTCAGAGAGGTCACCAGCTGATGTTGTCAACGTGACCAGCATCATTCAGCAGCGCTCCACTTCTCCTGCAGTTTGTCATGGCCAAAAAAACAGCTGCAGCTGTGCATTGAACACTGAACTGACTCATTTTGCATGACTATCAGTGTGACAGACATCATGACAAAACATCAATAATAAGAAGAAGAACAAGAATTTATCATGATAGCAATTTAATCATTAATATCAATGCATTTATTTGCTGCACTTTTCATTCACACTGACAAAACTGGGGCAAAGTTCAGAGATGTTTTCGTGATGATAGGAGGAGGTTTTGCGCAGATATCTTTTGTGATCAACAGTCATGTCAAGTCAGTCGAGCCTAACGACCACTGATGACTAATTTAAGAAAAGGGATGTTCCAGCCATAAAAGCCTCAGCCTCAGTTTTGCCCCTGTTCAATAAGAAATAATTCGGCTTCTCCCCAGCCTTTATCTCCTCAATGTTTATGCTGATATGTCATATGTAGACGACCCCTGAGAAATTTTTAATATCCACTTGGGTTTCATCATAGCTCACACCATGACCAAGGTGCTATTATAACCAAGGTTATAATAGCATTGCATATTTCATTAGTCTTTATTTTTACTTCATTTTGACCTTTTGTTCTCAATTTATTTTTAGTTTTAATTTGTTTTAAAGTGGGTTTACTCATTTAGTTACTAGTTTTTATTTTTTGAAAATGCTTACTTCATCTCTGTCTGTCCTGGGAAGGGATTCTTTCTGTTTTTTTTCTCCCTTTTTTCTCCCCTTTTTCAGGGAGCTGTTCCTCATCCAATGTGAGGGTCTACGGACAGAGGATGTTGTATTGCAGTGAGGCAAATGATATGGGGCATTTTTCAGGGGCAAGATTAAAAAAAAGTCAGAAAAGGTATTGTGACTGGCCTTATAGGTTTAGGTTGAGCGTGTGAACACAAATTTCAGGTGTGAAAACAAGTAACCAGAGCCAGAAATTAAGTTCCAAACGCCAGAAGAGAGAAATAAATAAAGATGACAGCCACAGCGGCCGGTAACTTTTTAGGCAAAAACATGCCTCAGTTCTGCTCATTTTATGGCCTTAGCCTGGTCTCAAGCGTTGAAACTATGCTTCAAATTGCTTTCCTGTATTCTGGCTTCTGTTTCTGTTTCATGCACGTTACCTGCTTCTATATACATGCAAAAACCGGAACGTTGTGTAGATAAGCAGATAAATATCGTAAGAGATACATGGTGGCAGGTGAGTGAAAATGCTCATTTCAGTCACTGCAGGTTAACTGTGTCAGTGTGCCATTGCTGAAAAAAAAAAGTTGAAGCCTTGACCCTGACTAAATCAATTTTCTTCTTTATTCTTTTTACTGTAACCCTTCCTTACCTGACTGTCAGAGAGTAGCACAGAAAGCCTGAGCCTAACTACCTGCTAAAGGCATTACGTATAGCTCTTAAATCCCTGCCAGCCAGAGCCAGGTGTACCACAGGAGGTAGTAGATATCTGGCATGCTGCTGGCTGACTGGAAACAGAAGGAGCTTAACCTGACGCCGATCTGCTGTCTGCTCGATATCATGTTTTATTTAGGTTAGTTTGGTGTAGTTGTTTTTTTTTTTTTTATATATATGACAATGGCTACGACAGCAGTAGCATTAAAATTTATCAGACATATGGAAAGCAATTTGCGTCAATAAAGTGTGATTGTGTATGTGTGTTTGCTCACAAAGACAAAGACAATGTGTGTCGTCTCATTTCCCCTGCGATCAATTTCCGTGTTTGTCTGTGTGTGTGTGTGTGTGTGTGTGTGTGTGTGTGTGTGTGTGTGTGTGTGTGTGTGTTGAGGGGCTACGCCCCACCCTCGGTGAAACACAGAGAGCACAGTGGTAGTGGGAATTATCATTGGTAATCTCTAGTCGGTTCAGTGGTC
>OMLB01049155.1:0-16012 GCA_900302555.1 Myripristis jacobus | reverse complement strand
TCAGAATTTACATGGAGGACCTCACATTTTCTCGTCAAGTCTTTTTTTTATAAATCACAACCACAACCTCGTGGCCCATGTTTGGCCCTAAATACCTTAGGGAATCATTTCTCTCATCACATCTCAAAAGTTCGGCATATCCTGTCTCAGAGTGACGCAGAAAAATTAATCCACTCTTTTGTCACATCTAGGTTATCCTCATCCTCAACCGCTTATCCGAAGTTGGGTCACGGAGGAGGCAGTTTCAGCAAGGACCCCAAACTTACCTTTCCCTAGCAACATCAACTAGCTCTGACTGGGGCTACCAAGACGCTCCCAGGCCAGTGTAGAGATATAATCTCTCCACCTGGTCCTAGGCCTGCCCCGTGGCCTCCTCCCAGCTGGACCCCACACCTTGCAACTGCCTCGGGAGTCCCCCAGGACAACATATCCCGGAAGGCCTCCTTCTTCAGTTGGACGGCTTCCCTGACCACCAGTGTCCACCACGATGTTCGAGGGTTACCGCCCCTTGAGGCACCCAAGACCTTCAGACCACAGCTCACAACTGCAGCTTCAGCAATGGAAGCTTTGAACATTGCCCACTCTGATTCAATGTCCCCAGCCTCCACAGGGATGCGGGAAAAGCCCGGCCGGAGGTGGCAGTTGAAGGTTTCTCTGACCGAGGCCTCCTCCAGACGTTCCCAGTTCACCCACACTATACGCTTGGGCTTACCAGGTCTGTCTAAAGGCTTCCCCTTACATCGAACCCAACTCACCACCAGATGGTGATCAGTTGACAGCTCTGCCCCTCTCTTCACCCGAGTGTCCAGAACATATGGCTGCAGGTCAGATGATACGATTTCAAAATTGATCATTGACCTTTGGCCAAGGGTGCTCTGGTACCATGTACACTTATGAGCATCCCTATGTTCGAACATGGTGTTCGTTATGGACAATCCATGACTAGCACAGAGGTCCAAAAACAGGGAGGGAGGCCGTTCCGCGAATTTTTAAGATAACCATCATATTCACACAAGTCACTTCTGACAAACTTGAAGGGAATGATTAGGTGCGATGATAGATAGATAGATAAAACATTATTCATCGCCGAAGGGAAATTCAAATATCCAGTAGCTCATCAGAACATAAAAACAACAACCACACTTCCACTCAGACAGCAATGCACATTGGTATTGAGATAGACACAGGAGAAAATAAGTTAAAATAAGTGCAAAATAGCAAAATACAAAATTCACATTAAAATTGCCCACTCTATCGTTCAGTCCAGTTGTGGCAGAGGTGATATGTGTGAGTGAGTGTGTGACTGAATTCAGGAGGAGTCTTATTGCTGTGGGGATGAAGGATCTCCTGTATCGTTCAGTTCTGCAGTGCAGTGAGAGGAGCCGACTGCTGCAACTGCTCCTCTGTTGCTCCATGAGGCTGTGGAGAAGGTGTCTGCTATTGTCCATTATAGCTTTCAGTTTGTTCAGTGTGCCCCTCTCCACCACAGATCTTAGCGGTTCCAGTTTCCTGCCCAGTACTGAGCCCACTTTTTTGACCAGCTTGTCCAATCGTTTGGTGTTTTTGTCTGTAAGGCTGCCTCCCCAGCACACAGCAGAAAAGAAGAGTGCACTGGCCAGCACCGTGTGATAGAACATGGTGATCATCTCTACACACACATCAAAGGACCTCAGTGCCTGCAGGAAGAACAGACGGCTCTGCCCCTTCCTGTAGAGGGCGTCGGTGTTAGGGGACCAGTCCAGCTTGTCATCCATGAGGACCCCTAGATATTTGTAGGTGTGCACCACCTCAATATCCCCCCCTTGTATGGAGACTGGTAGATGGGGAGGCCTCTTCCTTCTGAAATCCACCTGATGCATGATGATGCATTTTGTTGTCTGACATTTAAAATAATTGGCCCAATGGAGTTATAATTAAAGGTCACATTTAAAACTTTTGAAGGCCATATCTACTACACTACCAGTTTGATTTTGACAAAACATGAAGGGATCGTACATTTTGGCACTGTGCTTTTAAAAAATACACAGAGTAGTCAATATCAGTAAAAGACTGAAAAGCCTTAACTGCTACGCCATTGATCTGAATTTGATTTGGATAAGGATTCATCCTGTTACTGAGTGAACATAAGGTTTCTTGCATCCTTTGTTGGGGACAGGTTTATGCATTGTTGACAGTCTTATACAGTACACCATCAATTTTTAAATTTAGACATATGATATTAAACTAAATGTTGTGAAAAATAGTTCTGAATCTCTTAAACTCTCCTACCTGAATACTTCAATCTTTATGTCAGCTGCAGGGAACCTTTAATTAACAAGACTCTTGTTTATGAGTAAACCAAGGGAAACAGAAGCAGCATTTTGTTCAACCATGACAGCTGTGTCATTGTGTGTGACATTGCTGTATAAAGCACTGGCTTTCTAGATAGGTTCAGTCAAGTCAAGGAAGGAATTTGTGTAACTTTGAATAGTGTGTTGAAGATATCAAAAGGTGATAGCAGTGTAATGCTTTTCATGGAATGTCACATAAGACCTGCTTCATGTGGCCAATTATGGTCTCCAAAATGCAGTAGGACACAGAAACAGCCACAGAAGTGCAGTTTCTGTTGTTAAGTTACCCTTGCTTCATGCAAAACTCATTGGTGAAAATGAATAGCAGTAAAATGGAACAGAAGCATTGTAAAATGAAAAACAAAAAGGTAGCTTAGTATGGGGTAAAAGTTTAGACAATGTTTATACATGTTCCATCAAGAAAATCTGCACACACTATATTAGTCAAAGCCTGTTATTTTGCTCATGAACCCAGAGGTCACCTTGTCCTTTTCTCCCTTCCTCTTCCTGATACTCTGTCCATGCTCCTCCTTACTACTTCCTCTTTCTAGCGTCAGCATCCATACTACATATACATTGGTTGCTGACTGAGTGAATGGATCCTGCCAGTGTGACTTCACCCCATCCACTGAGGACAATGATGGGCCACACTGACCTCTGGAGGTTTGACATCAGAACTAGAGTGCTGTTGTGCAGAGCAGCGTTTCCATGACAACTACTAAGTAAGGCCCTCCCACAAGAAGAGATGCAGGAATCTCCGCCCACTTTAAGATCACCTGAGCTGTGAAGCAGGAAGTACACCCTGCAGTAATTCTCTGGAATGTCCTTTGTGTCAGATTACCCTCTACTCTGGACCATCTCAGGAATGCAGATTTTCACTGCACATCATACAATAGAATACTCCTCTTTTTCTATGAATGAAATGCTGGTCATAATCATTTTATTAATCAAGTAAGATTCATTTAAAGGATTTTCTCATTTTGGCATTAATGCAAGGCCATATTTATGTCCAGTACAATGCAGTATATCTGGTGCAGAATTCTCATCACATGTAACCAGCGATGTCAGCAATAAACATGAGACATCAAGCCCCACTTTTCTTTGTGGGATGGACAATTATTATTGTTGTTATTATTGCCTTCTTAGTGCAGCCTTTGCAGAGAGGATCTTGCCTACACATGAACACACAGGCACACACACACACACACATACAGTGCAGTTTTTGACAGGAGAAAGGGCCCTATGCTAAGCATGCAGACCTTTATCAATAAATATGCATTTTGGAGTACAAAGTGTTGTACAAATAGAACATAGAAAGAGAGAGAAAATCACATTGCAGTAAGCACTGCTTTTATTTATGGTGGTTGTGTCTGCTACAGATCTCACTGAGTGTTGGAAAAATACCAGCAGAGCAAGCATAGCTCCACATTGCCCATGGGAGTAGCGATTAAATGATTAGCCAATATTCACTTTCATTTGCTCTCTTATCCTGTCTCATGCTCTGACACATAGCTATTATTATTTGAAGAGAAATGTCACATTCTATAAGTTTCTGATGCAAAATCAATGAATAACCTTCACTATACTTAAGTGTGGTATTAAGTAAGTAGAAGTAGAAGTCATTATCACAGGTCCTATGAGGGACTCAATGTCATAACATAACTAGGACTTCTAAACATTGAATTCCATCTGTCATGTTTGTGGTCAGAAGATGATGTGGTCATCAGCACCTTTTTAATACCACTGTAGAACAGGCTGTCAAGGCTGCTGAGGAACACTAATGCATTGTAAATGTGACCTTCATTCTGACATGGATTAGGGGCATTAAGTTCATTTGATGGAGGCCAAGGCAATGGACGATGATTTTTTGTCACTTCAGCAGTAGCAGAGTCTATGCATAGAAGACATAGTGTGTGTCTGCCCCCTACTGGGTGTCCAAATGCAATGTATGCTTGCTGAAGGCCACAACCTAGCCCTGCCCTGTTTACACACGCATGTGAGTGCACATACACATACATAAATGAATGTATGTACTGTGTGTATGCACATACACAGAGACACAGACACACACACACACACGCACACATATATTTACCCAATTTTCCCTCTGGGAACAATAAAATCTGATTCTGATTCTGATATTTATATACTTACACACACATACACAGAGAGAGAGAGAGAGAGAGAGAGAGATAGATAGATAGGTTATATTTACTTATAAGATTAAACAGTCTAGTGGTAGTCATGAGACCATTTTTTGAAACTTGATGTCACTGTCTAAAATAACCCATTGTGACCTATAGGATAATCACAACTTCATCTTTGCAACCACAAACTAGGGACCTAGGATGTGTGGCTTTTCTAGGTACACTGACAATAAGGTGAGTTTCCAGAACAGACTGCCCGTCACTTATCCAAAAAAAAAAAAAAATGTAATTCTTACAGAAATATCCAAATGCTTAAAGTTTTTTAACCAATACACAGCATGAATTTTTCTATGGTATACCCAGAGATCTTAGTGTCTAAATATGGAATTTTGGAGGGATTTGTGATATAGATATAGATTGATGATAGATGGTTAACACGTAGATCCGGGATACTCAAAGTCTGGCCCGCAGGCCACTTCCGGCCAATGATGCAATTTTGACTGGCCCCCCAAGCAATCAATCAAAAACAAAAATAAAACGATAAAATGCAAAATAATAATATTAAAATTATTTTTAAATTGTAATAAAAATACGGAGTGGACATTAACAAATTTCAAGAAAAAAGAAGGGCCCATATTTTTGTTGTTTTTTTCCTATATTGTTATATTTGTATATTTTCCATATTGTTGGTGCCATAATGTGTTTTCTAAATACATTCATAAACTATATTTTTGGTTAAATCTGAATTTTGCCTGACGTGTTGTTCCTTGGCACTCACACACACTTTAAGGCTCTATGTGATCCTGTTTTCTTCTGATTCGCAGTCAAATAATTATCAAGCAAATTCAATTCATCCTTGTTGCACTAGTTACATTTGTGGCGAGCTAGCCAGGAGCCTTTGTGTGTGAATGCCATTGAATTTTGGTTCTGATTACATATTTTCTTTGCAAGATGGATTTTGTTACACAGTCAGGGGTTAATATACTAAAATCTGTGATTGTTAGTAATGATGGTAATACTGACACAGATACAGATGAAGCACTTAATGAATGGTTGAAACGATATGGGTCTATTAATAGTGTAATTTCAGTTGATGATCCCACTGGTAAATATCACAAAAACCTGATCGCTGAGTTTAAAGAGAGCTCTGCTCTCTGTGTTAAAGCCACTGTTGCCATACAGATATTGCCTAGATGTTAGGCCAGAGGTGGTTTACCATATAAAAGCACTTGAAACAGAGTACACAACAACAGTTGGTGGCAGCTACACCCAAACTTACCTTATTGAAATAAAAAACTTAGCAACCTCTAGTGGCAGAACCTTCGAAGAGTTGCTAAAAGACATGTTAAGCCAAATCAGCCAGCACTGTGCGGTAGAGGAGGATTCTGTTCAAATAGTTGAACAGACCGAAGAGGACGGCTCTCAGCCTGACCAGCATGAGCCACAAGCTGGAAGAGGAAACACCATCAGAAATCCTACACATATTAGGACTGTTTCTCTCTCAGGAGATGACTTAAACCCCCCTGAAATACAGAAAGTGGTAGTTGAACACATTTTGAAAAAAAAGAAGACAACAGCTCTCATTCTTTGTCACCACTGAGACTCTGTACTTTCTCTGGGAAATGTCCCAAACCCAGTAATGAAACAGATTATGAAACATGGTGCTCTCAAATTGACTTACTCCTTGCTGATCCCAGTCTGTCTGCTTTACATGTCACCAGACGCATCCTTGAGAGCTTGTTATTGCCTGCAGCTGATACTGTTAAAGGGCTGAGCCCTGACGCTTTTCCTGCCACTTACTTGCAGGTCCTTGATTCAGCCTTTGCCACTGTTCAAGATGGAGAGGAGCTTTTTGCTCAGTTCTTAAACACTTTTCAAGACCCAGGTGAAAAGCCCTCAGTCTATCTCCAGCGACTACAGCTCACCTTGAATTCAGTTGTGAAAATGTGGGGAATTCAACCCAGTGAAACAGAGAAACATCGCATTAAACAATTCTGTCGTGGATGCGGGGATAACACAGTCATAATGAACTTGCAACTTGAACAGAAAAAAGATAATCCTCCTTCCTTTGCAGATCTTTTGTTCATGCTGCGCACCGAGGAGGGGAGACAACTAACAAAAGAGAATCTCATGAAAAGACACATCAGTTCATCCAAGAAACGAGTTCACTTGAGTTCACACACCACTTGTGCCTGTGGAGCAAAACCAGAACATGATTTCAGTGCTATTGAGGATCTGAAGAAACAAATGAACAAGCTGCAGAGTCAATTAACATCTTTGCTTTCTGAAAAACAATCACAAACCACATCACTAAAGTCTAGAGCTGCAAGCACTGCTGGGCCACAACCTTCAAAAAGACCTAGAGCCTTGGTATTGTTTCAAGTGTGGCAAGGACGGTCACATCTCTTCATCATGCAGTAATGCAGCCAACTCAGCCCTGGTGATGACAAAAAGGTAGCAGCTGCAGCAGAAACAGCAGGCCTGGGACCTTAAGAACACAAACAATAGTAAGCCATCAAACTGAATACAGTCTCTGCTGAGGGACAATCAGAGGCTGCAGTCAATCAACGTCCCATAAGGTTCAATCAGCCACAACCCACCTCTCATATGTGCAAATTACCAAAGGGACTCATTGGAACCAAAAGCACTGCACGAGTGTTCATGAGAGGAACACCTTTCAACTGTCTATTGGATATAGGCTCTCAGGTGACAACAGTGCTTTATTCCTTTTATTGCAACCATCTTTCTGACCAAGAAATCAAACCTTAATTGACATTTTAGAAGTTGAGGGAGCTAATGCTCAGAATGTGCCATACATGGGTTACATTGAAATCGATCTTACCTTTCCTCCTGAGTTTCTTGGTACATCCATAGACATTCACACCCTTGCTTTGGTGGTGCCTGATGTAAAATCAATGCAGTCTCTGGTGCTTATTGGCACTAACACACTTGATGTTGTCTATGAAAAATGTCTTGAAGATGACTTGACAATCACTCATTCACTTTCATATGGATATAGAGCAGTGCTGAAGATCCTTGAACTTAGACACAACCAAACCACTTGCAGTGTCATCAGAATGCATGGGAAAGGTCCACAAACCATTCCAGCAGGAAGCATTGTCATTTTGGAAGGAACATCTGTCAATTGCTTTCTGCAAAACACTGTCATTATAGAGCATCCAACTACATTCTCTTTGCCTGGCAGCTTAATGGTTAAATCATGTCTGGCCAGCCGCCCACAATTTCAACCTTGTCAGTTGCCTGTCATCATAAGCAATGAATCTGATCATGATGTCATAATTCCAGCCAGATCTGTCATTGCAGAAATGAGTGCAGTTCATACCATCATTTCAAAAGAGCAAAGTATAGCTGACGCAGGCTATTCTTCACCACAACCACCGTTAAATTTCAACTTCGGTGACTCACCCCTCTCACCTGAATGGAAGGAACGCATCACAACAAAACTTAACACTATCCCAGAGGTATTTGCAAAACATGATCTAGATTTTGGCAGAACTGACAAAGTTATTCACCGAATCAAGTTATCAGATGAAACACCATTCAAGCACAGACCGAGACCCATTCACCCCCAAGATGTCGATGCTGTCCGTTCACACCTACAAGAACTCCTTGAAAGCGGGGTAATCCGCTAATCAGAATTTCCATTCGCATCCAACCATCGTGGTAGTGTGGACGAAAAATGGCAGTGTGCGACTTTGCATTGATTACAGAAAACTAAACTTACAAACCATCAAGGATGCTTATGCTCTCCCCAAACTTGAAGATGCCTTCACTGCCCTCTCTGGATCCGAATGGTTCTCAGTGCTCGATCTAAAGTCTGGATACTATCAAATCAAAATGGAGGAAGCTGATAAAGCCAAAACTGCCTTTGTATGTCCTTTAGGATTTGGGGAGTTTAACCGCATGCCCCAAGGAGTAACAAATGCACCGAGCACTTTTCAGCGTCTGATGGAGAAATGCATGGGATAATTGAACTTGAAGGAAGTTCTTGTCTTCATTGATAACTTGATTATGTTTGCACCTACCCTTGAAGAACACGAAGCAAGGCTAATGAAAGTACTTAATCGGCTGAAAGAGTCTGGCCTTAAACTATCTGTTGAAAAATGCATCTTCTTCCAAAAATCTGTTCGGTACTTGGGGCATGTAGTTTCAAGAGATGGGGTTCAGACCCTGACAAAATTTCTGCTCTCACAACTTGGCCAGTACCTCAAACCTTAAAGGATCTCAGGTCTTTTCTTGGCTTTGCGGGGTACTACAGAAGATTTGTGCAAGGCTACTCTGAAATCGTAAAACCTCTCCATGATCTTACGTCTGGTATGGCAATCATTCACCATAATAACAGACAGTAACACACTTACTTACCTCTTAACATCAGTCAAACTTGATGCAGCCAGCTATCGGTGGCTTGCCACACTATCCACCTACTCCTTCAAGATCTTGTATCGGGCTGGTAAGCAAGCTGTTGATGCCGACGAAAGAGAGAGGATCTGGAAATTTGTGAAACATCATCTGTCTGACCCTACATTGATTTACATTGATCAACCCACTGTCCAAGCAATTTGTGACAGACAGCTGATCTTGAGTTCCAGTGCCTATGCCAATACTTTCACTCTTGTCCAGTCACTGTCCATGTCCGTAAAAGCCTTACCTGATAGTTTTGTAAATGACAGCCAGTTCGGGTACTCAGTCATTCCCAAACTTACAGATACACAGGTTGCTGAAAAACAAAGAGCAGACCAAACCATTAACCATGTCATCACTCAGCTAGAATGTGGACTAACACCACCACCTACTTTGAGAGATGAACTCCCAGAATTGCCACTTCTTCTTAGAGAAAATCGTTTGGCGCTCCGGAACAACATTCTCATGAGAAGGAGGCAAATAGGGTCTCAGTGCTCTTTTCAGCTTGTTTTGCCTCATGAACTGCGAGACCAAGTTCTCACAAGTCTACACGATCATATGGGTCACATGGGAATAGAGAGGATGCTTGATCTGGTAGGAGCCAGATTCTATTGGCCGAGAATGGCTGTTGATGTTTTCTGCCAAGATCAAAACCTGTGAAAGGTGTGTAAAAAGAAAATCCTTACCTGAAAAAGCTGCACCCCTTGTCAATATTAAAACAACAAGACCACTGGAACTTGTTTGCATGGACTTCTTATCATTGGAACCAGATGGGAGGTTCAAGGACATTCTTGTAATAACAGACCATTTCACAAAATATGCTGTTGCCATTCCCACACCCAATCAAAAGGCCAAAACAGTTGCAAAATGCCTATGGGACAACTTCCTCATTCATTATGGAATCCTGGGAAAACTACACAGTGATCAAGGACCAGATTTTGAATCCTGAACAATAAAGGAAATAACTGGAATTCATAAAATCCACACTACTCCATATCACCCAAGAGGAAAACCAGTTGAACGTTTCAACCACACACTACTGGACATGCTTGGAACTTTACCTGATCAGGATAAATCTCACTGGCAGGACGTTGTCAAACCACTTGTACATGCATACAGTTGCACTAAAAATGATGTCATTGGATTCACACCATATGAGCTCATGTTTGAATGCCAACCTAGACTCCCTATTGACTTGGCTTTTGGACTGCCTGTTTCAGACAACAGTGCCCATACATCCCATTCCCAATATGTTCAAGATCTCAAATCTCACTTGGAGGAGAGATATAAAATAGCAACAGAACATGCAGAAAAAATAATGCAAAAGAACAAAACCAGATTTGACAAACACATTACAGCTTCTGATTTATCTGTGGGGGATCGTGTTTTGGTCTGAAATGTTCGTATGAGAGGTAGGCATAAGTTAGCAGACAAATGGGAGTCTGTTCCTTATATTGTTGTGAAAAGAGCTGGCACTGTACCTGTCTACACCGTCAGGCCTGAGAATAAGGATGGTCCTTCTCGTACATTACACAGAGATCTGCTGCTTCCTTGTGGTTGCCTACCTGCTCCCAAGAGTTCTCCATCTAAAACATGACCACCCAAACCTAAACCTCTCTCAAACTCGGACAGTCAAATTGATTCAGACAATCAGTCGGATGATGATGGGATCATTCTGTCTCACTGGTACTCTGTACTTAACTCTCAGCCCCCCAGATTCACCACTGTAATTGGTATCCCCCGAGACTGTACAGGCCACTCCCTCTGATACAGTAGCAGAGGTTCACTCAGGCAACCTCACCACTTTACCTGAAACACCGGACGAACTTGAAAGTTCACACTTACCTGGATACGCCAACCTGGAAAAACCTCACTTCCCTGGACACGCCAACCTGGAAAAACCTCACTTACCTGGACACGCCAACCTGGAAAAACTTCACTTGCCTGGGCACATCAACCTGGATACGACATACTCACCTGGAACTGTAGGACATAACACCTCCTGATGTTGTTGAGGAAATAACCTATTCCCCCAACACAGACAGTTTCAGAAATTGGAGAAATCCTGTTTCTGAACTGGATTCCAGTGTAACCCAGGTAACCATGGTTGCCAATGTCAATATAAGTTCCAGTTTACGAGGTCACTTCCTCTTCTGCTTCTTCCGCTTCTTCGACTCCGCACATGTATGCGACATGGGTGCGATGTTTGTTTGTTTGTTTGCTGCTACTGATGTATACTCCCGCTGTAAAGTTGCATACTCTACACTCAACGGTGAGTAGAGATTTTTAAACATGGATAGGTGTCACAGGCTGTCAGTGTTGAAAAAGTTCGATAGTTAAGACCGAGTTATACGGTCGGCATTTTTATTGCTAATGCTAATTACATGTGAATTTCCATTGGGTCAACCTTCTGAATGTATTTTGAGATTTGAATGCCTGCAATGTATGTATCTTTGTGAGATTTATATGCCGGCTATAATTTATGTTGAATCAGTGATGATGATGAGTGATAAATGTTGTACAACTAAAGAGAAAAAAAAATCAATTTAAGCTGAATGCTGATATTATTTGTTTGACCTGAATTTTTAGGCCAGGTTTTTTTGTGTGTGTGTGCACAAGGACTCTCTACATGCTGAACCAGCGATCTCCACTCTGGATGGCGAGCTACCCTGAGCCAATGGGGTCTTCGTCTTCGTCTTCCCCCCACAATGTGTGGTAGGAAAAGGGAAAAAAACCTGAACTTTACCTCCATTTCAAACATTGGAACTGGACTTTGAGTGGACATTAACAATTAAAAGGGCCCATGTTTTTTTTTTTTTTTTTCTATATTGTTATATTTGCCATATTGTTGGTGGTATGATGTGTTTACTAAATGCCTTGATAAATTACATTTTTGGTTAAATCTGAATTTTGCTTGACGTGTTGTTCCTTGGCACTTACACACACTTTAAGGCTCCATGTGATCCTGGTTTGTGATTCGTAGTCAGTCAATTAGCAAATTCAATTCATCCTTGTTGCACTAGTTACAGCTGCGCCGGGAAACTAGAGCCCATAGTAGCAAATGTGTACTTAAATGTGCAAATATGTATCCAAGACTTGAACTTCCTCCCCTCAGGACCCTACATGGATGGAGAGAAAAAGGTGAAAAAGAGGAGAGGGTTGGGTGGGTATTTATAGAAATGTCACAAGCAGTGCAGTTGAGGTATAGTCCTGCTCATGAAGCTCTGCTCAAAAAGTTCAATTAAAGGAAAAAAGCAATTTGCTTCTCATGATGCCGAAAAAGTCACCAAATGATGTTATCTTGTAAATTACACATGATATGCTGCAGTCCCAGCTGTCAGCCGAAAGAGAAGGTCTGCACTGTATTCATCAAACCTCTTTGGTCCACACTAGTATAACAAACTGGCTTCAGCCATACCAATTTTTTGCTAGTAGGGTATTACAAAAAAGATTTTTTTTTCCTACACATAATATGTTTCTTATTTTGAAGAATTATCACCATTCTCTAAAAGTGATACTGGATTTAATGTAGTACACACAAGCATAATTGCCAAACAGTAGGTGAAAAGATCCATTATCCTAACTGAGTATTGAAGAGCCAGCCAAAAAGGAAAAAAAAAATAACCACCATTGGGTTACACAGACAATTTTGATGAACACACCATTTATTATAGTGTCTTTAATGCAATCTGACACCTTGGTTCCATTCAAAATACACACCAGTTATTATTTTACTATGTTTACCTCAAAAATGACATGGTCTCCTTTCAAGTTCAATTCTGAGTTGTGGTGTTGTTGCTGTGTCTCTGGAGACTAACAACTGAGGCCGAGGGCACAAAATTAAAACATAGGGGAGAAGTTCGGAGCATAGTGTTAGATCAAAAGTTCCCCTCTTCTCACATCGGGTAACTGTTGAATTGGAGATGGACCAAGTGCAAAGCTGCTGTCTGCTGCACTGGAGGAGTGCTAACAGCAAGTGTGGAGATACAGAGTCTA
Organism: Myripristis jacobus; assembly: GCA_900302555.1. Lineage (NCBI taxonomy): Eukaryota > Metazoa > Chordata > Actinopteri > Holocentriformes > Holocentridae > Myripristis > Myripristis jacobus. Next base: position 3,117 of record OMLB01049155.1, on the reverse strand, counting down.
TATGGCACACAGCTACATTGTTACTTTAAAACGATAGTACAGAACTTTTAGAAATAAAGAAACATTTGTTGTGTTCTATCTAATGCCAAATAAGATGGACAGGCTATACTTTATTTTCCATAAGGGGAATTTGTCTTGGAATGGCGTATTGGACATAAGGTGCTTCAGTTAGGAACTCGCAAAAATTGTGAAATAAAAATGAAAAAAAGTGCACAGGACAATGCCCAAGAATCAGATATAGAAGAGAATCTCATGTTAAAAACTTGGAATGGAGAAAAAGTTATAGGATACTGCCAAAGTGTGTGTGTGGGTGTGGATGTGTGTGGGTGGGTGTGTGTGTGTGAGAGTAGTGGTTGTAATGTTTGTTTGGGTTGATGGCTACTAGCATTTATCTAGGGTGCTAAGCTCTCATTATTGCTACACTTCAAAGGATCACCTGTCAATCAAACTGTGATGTGATGTGATGTGTTTGTCCTTGGATTTTCTGTTGATGTTTGGCAAAATTTGATTTTCTGGTGGTTTTCTGGTCGTTCCTCTGTGTGTCCTGCCATGGTGGCCGCTGCTGCTCATGCTAATTACCAATCCATTACTGCTGCTGGAGACATAGGACATGTCACTTCCTGAGCAGTGGAAGGTTTTCTTCCTGGGAAGACCTGCACCTACACAAGTATTTATGACAGCAAATGCAAAAAGCTTTCCTCAACTTGGCTGAACTGCTATTGTGACACCTTTTTTCTCTGTGAAAATGTTATTTTGAGTCCTGCTTTGAATGAATGATGTGAGTGAAGGACATTCGGTCTGGCAGAGAGTTTGTGTTCTTTATTTTGGCTTCCAATCTTTTCAGTCAATGCCCATATTTTTCATTTTCCGTATAAAAGACAGGCAAATTAACATGTGAATCCCTCTGTTATAGCAAGCGCTTTTCATTATCATGTAATATTCAGAACCACATTCTATCAGCAGCATTGTCAATCAATATTTCCAAACTCAGAAGATTATAATTCTAGTGTTTGTCTGCTTATAACATTGTCAGTTAAAGCAATTAAGTGGTCTAGCCTGAGGGTTCACATTTGTTCATCCTCATTAAGTCACCGTCCACACAGGCTAAGTTAAAAGCCTTTCAGTTTGATCTCACAAAGAGAGAAATATAGTAGTCTATACCACCATGACAAGATAAGACAGTGAAAAAAAAGGAAAATATATAATGCAGAAATACTATAATTTTTATAAATATATATAAATTATACGCACACACACACACACACACATGCACACATTGTCCAAGCATTTTTAGGAGTTGGATGAACTACATATTTTGAGTAGGTTAAACATATTCATATGCATTTGAGTGTAAATGAAAAAAATGAGTAGAACCTACAACAAACAGTCAAGATATTTGAGTTGGGTTAACTCACTAATATGTATTTCGCTGTAAGTGGAGAAAATGTAGTGCAGCCTTGTTGATTAAATTAAGTAAAATTTCAGCAAAACAGTGAGTGAACTGCATCAACTTCTACATGCTGCAGAAATATATTAACGCTGTACCGGATATCAATTCAGCTTCAGAATGTATATATATATTTTTTGCCCGCATGGCTACAGTCCATTCAGAATTGATTAAATACATAAAACCTAAAATAAATATAATTCAAACACAAGAGGGAGTAATCGTGGAGGCAGTAGTCTGTCAGTGGAGCAACACTGATGAGATTTTGTCATAGTAACTTTGTGATAATTATTTTTGTGGATACACAACTATATCAAATTTTGGCTCCCGTTTTTTTTTTTTTTTTTCCGCAAGCTTACTGTGCTGTTCTTAATCCCCGTCAAAAAAACAACAGGAACTGGTTTGAAATGTCTCTCACCTGGACGAGTGACCACCTGCTCCCCAGCTTGAGCAGCACCAGCACAGCTTCATTTCTGTGCTAATGGCTTACAGCCGTGGCAGGCGGCCCTTCTGCAGCCAGCCGGCTTCAGCGTGTCACCCCGAGGTCCACTGGGTGGGGGTGGATGAGTGTGAAAGTGGAGATGGTTAGCGCTTCCACATCTGTCAGCTGGGGTTGGCAGCTCACACCTGGCATTTACGTAGGTGGAGAAAGGCGAGGGCAGAGAGGGCAGGAGAAGGGAAAAGGGGAGAGGATGACAATGCATCATGAATTTGCATTGCATGAATAGAAATACTGTTCACCAGTATGGGGTTTTGGATGTCAGAGATGACATTTTTGGACTCCAATAAATGATATATTGTGCCAGCATCCTTATATTTCTAAATGTGTAGATACCAATAAATTCCAAAAAAGTTCCAAGCAGTCATTGTTTCCTTCAGCAGTGTGGAGAAGCCTCCACATTGAGAAGATAGGACACTGAAAATCTGTTTACATTCTCATGTTTAAAAAAGACCACACCAGTTATTTTGAATATTTTGCCGATTTACTACAATTTCTCCACATTTTAAACTGCAGTAAATCATTCAGCAAATTCTGGGGCTACTAAAGATTTCACAACATATAGGGCTCTAGTTTCGCAGACTGGGCGAGGCGAGTGCGCAGCGCAACTGCGCTTCGCTTCGCCAACTGGGTGTGGCCAGGTGGATTTTGCAAGTTTGGCACGCCGTGCGCGGTGGTGCAAGTACTCCGCCGTCCCTCCTACCGGCGGAAGGGAGGAGAGAAGGCGTGGAGTGGGTTTGGCACAGCTGATTCACTTTAAACCAATCAAATGAGCCCCTGTCCTCTCCTTTAAATGCGCTGCGCGAAGGTGTAATGAACGTTTACACAATTGACATGGAGGAAGAGAGCAGCAGCAACACACACTCAGGACAATGAGGCCAGTCTTGGCTGCTGGAATGTTGCTGGAGCTACCTGCCATCCATCTATCCACCCATCCATCCATGCATGCATCTATCCTTACATTCGTATTCCTCATTCCCCTGTCTTTCCATTACCTACCTGCCTTGCATCTCTCTTTTTCCAGCTCTGTCACCATCTATTAAAGTTATTGATTTTTATGAGCAAATATAAATTTAACTGTGAAGCCCCCATTTTTAATGAATGTTTTTACCTCAAAGGATAATCCTCGCCATATTAATATAAATACATGTTTGTTTTGCAACTTTCAACT
>OMLB01049147.1:0-11471 GCA_900302555.1 Myripristis jacobus | reverse complement strand
TCTCTGTTTTTTTTTTTTTTTTTTTTTTTTTTTGGCATTTACTGATATACAGCTAGGTCCATAAGTATTTGGACAGTGACACAATATTCATAATTTTGCCCTTGTGCACCATCACAGTGGATTTGAAATGGAGTAATCAAGACGTGATTGAAATGTAGACTTTCAGCTTTAATTTAAGGAGCTGAACAAAAATATGGCATTAACCGTTTAGGAATTACAGCCACTTTTATAGATTGTAGGTTCATTTTCAGAGGCTCAAAAGTCATCGGACACGAGTAAAAAGCAGTTTCGTGGCCAGGTGTGACCGTTTCCCTTGTTATTCCATGACAAATTAAGAAAGTAAAACTCATATGCAACACATTGTACATGTCAAACCTTAAACTTGATATTAGTCAAACAGTCACAGCCGTGCAGAGAAACAGAAAATGACAAACTGAGTCCAATACAGACGTTTCTGCTCTGTACCGGAGAAAACATTTCATCACCAGAATAGACAGCGAGTTTGTCCCTCGGCAGCTGAGCTTGGAATGAAAAAGAGACACAAACACAATCTAATCTGTTTGGTGCCTGACGCACTAATCTCTGAACTGGTCAGTGAAAAGTGCACACAGTTCAAATCAGGATTTAAAGCCTGTGGAGCTCTCTCAGTCGATAAGCGGGGGCAAAAGAACATGAATGAGCGACTGGGAGAGAACAGAGGTGATGTTGTCCACGATGCATTTTTACAGGAGCCGGCCTCAGGTTCATCCAACCGCAGCTCCCACCACATTAGGATTACGTAATCTGAGACAGAGGTAGTCAAACGGATCAGGACCCATATAGAAAATGGGATGCTGTTTGGCTATCTTTGCGTTTCCGCGCTCCGGTGATGTAAGATTACTTCTTGTTATTGCTTGTGTATGGACTCAATCGAGCGTCCCATGACAGTCTGAGTCAGCAGGCTGGTCATATGACCGCCGCAGAGGACCCTGGGAGATGAGCTGTTTCCAGTTTTGCGGTGGGTCTCGGCGGTATGCGCGGAAATAGAAAGCAGATGTGGCCTGCCGGAGCGAGAGAGCCACTGGAAGAAACTGGAGAAGGAAGGAAACAAGAATGCAGAGCCGAGCCCGGGGGCTTACAATATGTTCAGTGTTGGTACTGTAGCTGGAGTCAGACTGAACACAAATTCAATCTGCGGCAATAAGATAATGGCTGCAACCGATCACATCAGTGTGAATGCATATGGATTACTCAGCAATTAGGGAAAACAAAAAAATTACGCAACTCAACTCCAACTAGCAGATGGAGATACTAATACATTTTTTTTTAACAGCTCCAGATAAAAATAGAGCAATTGACCGGCTGCTAACCGCCTTAGTAAGGCATATTGGATTGTGAATCTATCACCTCCCAAACCCATTCCCATCTCCATCGACCACACACACACACACACACACTCACAGGTCATGACCCGCGGGCTGATGGTATGTTGTGTGGTGCTGGGAGGGGGGCTGGGCGCCTGCTTGATGGATCGATGGAGACACCGGTCCCCAGTCTCATTATCTAAAGTGGCCGACTACACAGGAACCTGGGCTAAGACTCTTAGAGCAGCTTAAGGCCGACACTCCCGGCTGAGGGAATCCAGCGAGCGGATGCCGCAAGAAGCCCATAGATCAGATAGATAGCGAGGGGTCATCGACGGGAGGCCGGGCCCGCTCGTTTATGGAGGCGCCCGCGCTGCACTTAACGCACAGGAGATTGCTTGTGACCTTGAGAAGCGCTGAGCTGCCGACTTGACAGAGTGATGGCTCCATTTACATGAATTTCTCATCAAACTGCGCGGTGGAGAGAGGGAGGGGACGGTGTTTCAGCACCAAGAGGAAGAGGAAGATCCTTCGGAGCTCCATAAACTGATTTCCCAGAAACCGCGTACCTGTTTAAAACATGGTGTAGGTGAATACTCGCTTCTGATTGGCCGGGGGACGGGCGTTCACACCATGTAATGCACATGTAGTTTAATCACTTGCTGTAAATTCATTCACAGGCCATAAAAGCTCTCAGCCAGCCTCTGTAATGACAGCAACAAACTGAACCATAAAGCATAGAGATAACTATATTGGCTCACATTAGCTGTTGAAAAAATCACTTGTTTCAAATCTGCTGTTATTACTTTCCAGCAGTCGACCCCGGCGTAACATTAACACTGAGCTAGACGAGTCATTGTTGTGTAGATATGCATGATTTTTTTATTTTTTAATTTGCACAGCCTTCTAAATTAAATTAATTATCCTATTTTTTTTTATTTTTGGCAAGTAGCCATGGTATAAGAGGGATAATCCAGGCGGAGGTGGGCATTAAGGGTTTTAATGCACTCTGCGGAGCTGCCATTCACTTTCCATCGGGAGGTTCTGTGCCTCCACCTTGTGCATTAAAGCCCTTTAATACACACACACCTTGTCACGGATTATCCCTGACATAAAGAGAGCGCAAAGAGGACGGATCTCAAGGTAGACTCCTCCATGGTAGAAACTGATTTGACTCTGTTACATCATTTTAAAAAGATAATTAAAAAAAAATATATGCAACAACACGCTGCTGGTACAGGCAGCCTTCCTCATGGTGCAGCAGCCGCCTCCCAGTGACACAGGTGAATACAATTAAATATCCATTTTAATCTTCCTGTTCATAATAATATCACATAAGCCTTAAATCAAGTGCTCAAAAAATCATTAAAAAGCAGCAAAACAGAGCCCAGTAACACATGTATGCAAGGGTGTAATAATGCCCCTCCATAAATTAAAGAAATAGTCCCAAACCCTCAGGACAGAAAATAAAAATCAGAGTTACCTGATGTTCATTGTTCAAAATCTCTAAAATATAAGCAGTCAGGTCTGGAAAAGTGTTTGGATTCTGCTGAGGACCTTATTCTTGCTATTATTGTGCAGGATAACTTGTCTGTGTGCAGTTCAGCAGCCACAGTGCAGCACCAGGCAGAGTTGGACGCTTCAAATCCCAGTTGGTCAGTCCAGCTAAAAATATCTGCACTCCCAGTATTATTGTGCAGTGCATTAGATAAATGCATTGTGGTGTAACACTGCTGGTAGCAGAAGTAGTAGGAGTGTTAGCAGCGACTGTAATAGTGCCAGTAGTTGCAGCGTAGTAGCAGTAATGGAAATAGTAATAATTATTGTCTTATTATATAACTTTTTGAACCAAAGTGCTTTATGGAGAGACAACGAATCAGAGGAAAGACAATAAATTCAGGGAGAAGCTCGGGGAAGTGGAGTAAAAAAGCAAATCAATATGACCAAATCCTTTAAAAGTCAGTAAGAGTTAAATCAATACAACACAGCAACATGACAAAACAAAGCATTTTTTTTTTAGCAGGGATCTGTAAGGTGATGGGCGGTTCCTCGTCCAGGCTGATCCAGCCTGAATCTGAGGACGAGGGGCGCCGCCCGAGGAGCTCAGGCCGCGCTCACGCCCACGACGGGTCAGAGGGTCCGAGCTGCACCTCGAGGAATCGCCTCGAGTCACGATAACCAGAAGCCAGTGCGGGAAAGCAAAAATGGAGGTATAATGGCTGTATCTACCTGTTCCCAACAGTTAAGAGAGTGTTTGTGTGGAGAGAAAATGCCAGAGTTCGGATAGTCAAGACATGATGGGAAAAAAAAAACAAAAAAACAGACATTATCTTTTAATAACACGAACGGAGAAAATATCAAATTTGGTTTTGTAGCTATAGGAAAGGTGACTGAAAAATTAAACTCAAATACTCAAAAGCATCAACTACTACTCCCAGATCATTATTATTATTATTATTATTATTATTGTTATTTTAGCTGTGGGCTTTACAAAGACAAACCGGTTACCACGACTGCCAGGAACTGACTTAAAGTGACAGTTCACCCTAAAACCACAACCGACCCGAGAACATCTTGGAATTTTCAGCCAAAACATTTCCTGGAATCCTCTGGAATCCTCTGGAAAGTACAGGTGTGTTGTGCTTTCTGGCAGAACACGTTCCTATTCACCAGTCGGCTTTATGAAAAAAATTACAGGTGAAATAAAGGTGATTTTCCTGTTGGTTTTTCTTGTGGTCTGAAACTACGTGTGATTATTCCTCATGTAATCATCGTCCACATGTGAAGAAACTAGTCCCATGTGATAATGAGGAATCCACATGTGATCGATGCAAATCTCATGTGATTTCATGTTGTTTTCACATGTGGAAATTCTAGTTCAGGAGCCAGTCACATGTGAAGATGCTAATCCCACGTGACTTTGTGTGACCAATTTTCTTTTCACATATGTAAAATTTCAATCATGTGAAAAAAAGCAAATGACGCATGAAAATATTGAGGTCACATGTGACATTGTTTCTTTAAACGTGTGAAAACTGAAAATCACATGTGAAAAATTAAAGTTCACATGTGAATATTTCCCAGCACATGTGAAAAGGAATAATTCACATGTAACATTTTCATAAGCGGGGTGTGTGGTGCGAGGCATTACGGTTATGACAATTAAACTTATTGTGAGATTACAAGGCCATAGTTTCACCATGCACTTTAATAAGTGGAATGGATGAACCTGAGGCGTAGATTGTAAAACTCTACTATCTACTATTTAATATCCGATAAGACATACTTGAAAGTGCACCATGCACCTGAAGGCTCTGCTGAAGTGAATGTAGACTCACCTGTCAGAAAACATGCAATAAACAAAATTTATCTGCAAGTCAAGCCAACGATGAGCACGATGCACACTAAACTATCAATTTTCATACCTTTTTTTTGTGAGTTGAGTCAATATAGTCTCAGGCATCAAATTTTATGCTATTAAAAGTAGTGGCAGTAGGCATAATATAACCAGGAGTTGCTGCATTAGTAGTGGCAGTGGGAGTACTAGGAGTAGAAATGATGCATCCGCAGCAGTAATAGTAGCATGTGTCATATTATTCATGATATTTATTTAATTTTACCTTTCAAAACAAATTTACAAAGTGCTTTACAATAATGAAGAAGTTAAGGACTTAGAATATCTTAAAAGTATAGTAAAGTATCTTAAAAGAGAGTAAAATGTTGCAAAATAAAGCAGGAATTAAGAAAATAAAATGTAAATATGAAGTGAGCACCCTCCCCAGTGTTTCCTCTGTATTCATTTAGCAGCGTGCAATCAAAATGAAAGGTTGTAGATGCTGTGTTGATGAATCCTGCACTGGCATTTTTAGCACCACAACCGCACCTTGAATCATAACTGAGGCCCAAACGGTGACGGACAGATATGGGACAAACGCAGACCTGTCGCTCAAAGGCGCCGCAGCTGCACAAAAATCACCAAGGAAACTCTCTCTCTCTCTCTCTCTCTCTCTCTCTCTCTGTCTCTCTCTCTCTCAAGCAGGGAAATCCTCAGCTTAGGGGCCCTAAAGGCAAAAGCCCCGTCACCCTGGGTAATGCTGCATGGTTTGGGAACAGCCGGCAGAGCCTTCTTGTGCGGCTCACAGGGAATTAAGACAGCCTGAGATGTAACTGGGAGCCTGGCCCCAAACTGCTTAAAAGGTCATCGATAAAATCTTTAAGTCAGTCCTGAGACCAAGCCAGTGAAGGTGTGATGTGGTCAAATCTCTTGGGGTTAATTAAAAAAAAAAGTAGCAGGAGCAGCAGGAGAAGCAGTAGTAGAGTACTGGCCGCTGTCCATTCAAAACCGATATTGGTGCTGATTCAAACTTGATTGCATGTATGTGTGTCGCAACAAGGCGGACGTGTGAGTGAACTACACGGGGTGCAGCCGTATTTAGACGGGTGATGCATGTGGTCGATTGCTGTGTGACTGTATAGCTGCTGCAGTCATGCGACTCGTTCATATATACACTCAGCCCTGACACATGGACTCAGGCTGTTGACTAACACCGTCGGGAAGTACCCACCACCCAAATCAGACTGCATGGCGGTGAAAATAAACATAGTAAAGGTTTATTTTAGCTGCCGCTTGGGAAATGTATTTTAATAAGTAGATCACGGCCATTTTTGATATGTTATGTCCAGATTACATAGCCTGCCTTTCATCCGATTTCTATTATAACCTCATTGTGCACTCAGAGCGGTGCTGGACTCTGCTCATCCCTCCAGGCGGCCATATTAAATGCACACAGTGAATGCATGTTGAATGCGCATGAATAAAGTGGCATTTATAGTCTGATTCTATACATCAGCAATGTCCTTTTGCAACTGTGGAAGCTTCCAGTTTGTTTCTATACCAGGATGAATTCCATGGATTGCACTCAAAATAATCTTATTCTGAATCAGGTGAGGGAGACGCGGTGTACTTTTAATATCAATGTGCAGACTCACATGAACCAAAAAAAAAAAAATTCTATTTCATTTGCTCCAGGTTGCAGCTGTGAAAGATTAGATTCACGTCACTGATATTATAGAGCAGTAAGGATTTTTCTCTCTTCTCTTACACAGCAAACAGGATATTCAGCTCAGTCGGTGTTTGCATTGATCTCAGAGCATGTCATGTCGATGTGCATTGATTTCCATTTACATGACAGGTGAGGAAACGTTTAAGTTGTAAATATCCAGAAAATTAAAGAAAGTATCCCGATGCTTATCAGGTTCAAATCAAACAACCAGCTGAATGTCTCTCCCTCCCTTCGTGCATGTCATGTAAAAACAGAAAATATTCTCTAAACTGGATCAGAATTTAATGAAACTACTCGCAAAGTTTATTTTCGCCAAGATAAATCTTCATGACAGGCAGTAAGCTTATTCCTTTTATCACATCATGTAGATACACACAAGCCGAGGGCAAAGAACTTTCATTCATTCATTCTCATTTATTTTGCCCTGATAACTAATGTTCACATTTAAGTTCAACTATAGCTTTGACCAAGATGTTTTCATGCAAAAAAATCTCAATTCATTAGTGATTTATCAAGCTGGTACACAGATGGGTGCGGGTTTACCCAGCAGACTGCGGCAGACTGCTGGGTTCGCTGACGAGCCTTTGAAGTTCCTCACACTCGCCTGAAATCTGACACCTGACATCATCTGGGTTTGAGGATCGTTGCTATTTGACACAAACCAGATGTAATTCCCCTCTTGGAAAAAAAAAAAAAGAAAAACTCCTCCCAGACTTGGAGCTCCCATTCTACTTCCTCATACTCCAAACAATATAAAGTCACTCGGTGACCCAGTTCGGCTGCACAGACAGAAGGAAGGCGTCAGACTCAGAGGACTTCAGCCGACTCTCCTACGACTTTTGGACCGAAAGGTAAACTAACTTTGCCATATTTACAAGCATTAACTTCCTGCTAAGGCCTCCTGCTTTCATTTTTGAGAGTGCTTTCTCTTGAACAGGGTTAGGTTCAGAGTAAGGATTAGAGGAAGCAAATTCATGACTTTTTTGCCAGCTAAGACAGAACAAATCAGCCATAACAGGATTAGGAGAGGCTGAAAGTAATTTGGACGAAAGGTAAACTAATTTATAGCTGAACTGCTGGGGAGTTCAGCATAAATATGGGTGCTAATTTCCTAATAAAGACACTGAGTTTTACCTTCAGATTTATACTCTTAAAGTAAGCTCAGCTATGAAAGTGAATGCATCCTAATAGGATTAGGATTATACTATAATGATTTCAACCACAGTTGTTTGTAAGTAAGAGCAGACGTTGTGGAAGTCGGTGCTGCAGCCTGGACTGAGCGCTGCAGAGTGTAAACAGAACAGGACACAATAGAGCTACAATAGACACAATAGAAACAAAACCACAAGACTGATGTGATGACAACTCTTACCGTTCCTTTGCACATGCTCAGATTACCCAGAAATCATTTGCATAAGGAAAGAGAGCCGGGCTGCTATTAATGTTGTGAAGTTCCTCTGAGTCACCCAGGGATGAAACCTGTCAACAGCAAAGGAGGAAGTACTTTAGTAAATGCAGTTACTGGAATTAAATACTGAGTATTAAAGTCAGTAACTGCACTTTTACTTCATTTGCTGCTATTTAAACCCCATCCATTACAGAGAAGAGGTTCTTTTTGGCTTCTTCATGAGCAGAAAGTGGCCCAACATAAACTGACAAAGTGTTTCCATAAACAGCGAACAGTCAGGCCGCCGAAAAGAGAAGAGGAATCCACCTTTACTTTATTTTGCACTTTCTAATTTCTACAGTCATAGAGAAAGAGTCTAGTTCCTTCTTAGAACTGCATGGAAAAGATCACATTGTTGATTTTTTTTTTTTACACTGGTAGTTTTAGCTCTACCTGAGTAAAATTCCAGCAAAGTAACTTCCAGTGTGCTGACCGTTTGGAGACGGCACTGTTGACTTTTCTGCATGCAGGCGAGTTAGGTTTATTTCTAGAGCTACTTCATCAAGTGGGCTTGCTGCAAAGGGTTTTGCAGGATTAAAAAAAGGACAAAAAGCAGCTAAAAACAAGATTGAATAAATCAACGAGGAGCTCCACGGGAGATGAGGGTGAATGAAAGACGGCAGGGAGGCAGACGGAGGAAAAGGAGGAGCGGAGGTTCAGGTTAGGATGAATAAATGAGGCTTGAGTCTGGGCATAAAAGTGCTGAGACAGTGTCTGAATCACAGGAAAGTTAATCCAAAACAGACCCCACTATGCTGTACACAGAGCAGAAAAAACGATTTTATTTATTCAGTGAAGAGTTCAGCTGTTTCTTGGAAGGCCGACACCGACACTTTTGGAATGAAGCCGCCGGGAGCCGATGTTTACTACCTCTAAACTAGAGCATTTCATGCCAAAACCATTCAAAAAAATGGACATGCATTCAGTGTTTTCTGCAGAGTTCTGGGTGGAAAATCCTCTGAAACGGCGTCCAGAGGCCAGTGGCTGTGAATTCGGTGTCAGAGTGACTCAAAATGTGCAGGTTTTCTTTCCAAAACCATGTGACACTATGACTCTCCATTGAAACCCAAACAATTTTGTTTTGTTTTACATTGATTGATTGATTGATTGATTGATAGTTTCTGTTGCATTGTCATTTGGTAGATGCTTTTATCCAAAGCGAAGTGTATTGTTTTATTGTTTTACAAAGCACTTTGATTGACAGTATACCCAGGTGTCATGCATTTGGTTTTCTGTTAAAGCTGCAATAATCCAACTTGCTGAGAGCAGATTGAAGCGAGGACAGTTTAGACTCAGTGGACTAACCTGCAGCTTTCCTCTCTGGAGTTTTGCAGCGCGTCCTGATACAAACCGTTTGCTGATATGTGTTGTATTCTGAGGCCTGATTCTCCCTGGTGTGCAGTGTGAGGTCACTCACAGGTTTTCTGTGCCGCTGCTCTTGCAGGATGTTGCCGTGTGTGTGTGTGCTGCTGCTGGCCGCCTCGACCCTGGGCCTTCATGTGGACGAAGCCGCCCTGGACGCCCAGTGGGAGCAGTGGAAGCTGACACACAGGAGGGAATACAACGGCCTGGTCAGTGTGTACCTGGATGTGTGGATGTCGGTTTATCTCTGGTTTCTTTCACTGCCTCTCTCTCTCTCTCTCTCTGCGCTTCCCTCTTTCTCACCGCCTCTGTTTGCACTTCGCCTTTTTCTGCTGTGTTGTTCTCCTGCAGGTGATTTTCTAACCATGGACATGTGGACGCCTTTGTGTTTGACAAGGGCATTATTTTACAAAAAGTCACAGATGCAGATGCTGTGAAGGGGCGTTACTGACTTTCCATCTGTGTTGCATGTGTCAGGATGAGGAGGGGACCCGCAGGGCCATCTGGGAGAAGAACATGATCGAAGGATCGGAGGATGATCGAAGCCCACAACGAGGAGGCGGCGCTGGGCCTCCACTCCTACGAGCTGGGCATGAACCACCTGGGAGACATGGTGAGTGGACCCTCAAGCTCCCATCCAAAAGTCACACTGATAAATGACATCACTGTGTTTATTGTCATTTGTTTGGCTCTTTGCTCCTCTGAAAATATTACCACTACCACTGGATTACCACTAGTATTACACCACTTTCGGGCCTTACTTTTTACTCTTTACAAGAGACACTCCCCGAAGAGGCGGCAGTCCATTTATCAAGGTTTTTGGCTGATGTCGACGGCAGCCACACAAACACGTTGTTACCTGCTGAGGCAAAATAAAAGCTTGGTGGCCGTTAAATCACCTGCAGCTGGAGACGAGCACGTCAGCACGGCTCAGAGTGCAACACGCTGTAGATCATAAATGGATGGAAAGCAGGACCTGTGAAATATGGCGTGCGTGTTTTTTTTTTTTCTTTCTTTTTTTCTAGTTTGTCTTGCATTCATTACTGGTTCGGCCTCATTTATGCACGACAGCAACATGTATACACTGAGGCTCTCTGTGCAAATGGCCAATTTCACATTTACGTGGGAACAGGTGGCTCGGAAATGAACGACACATTTCCATTTTCATTTCGACTCAAAGCAGTTAAGTGAAATGAAAGAAAATTAACAATTAGAGGACTGAATCCTCTTTCAGACAAAATCTAAATGTTCATCAATGGAAAAATGCACAGGAGTCATTTAACCACGGAAAGTGAATCACTTTTTGTAGCGGCCTGTGTGTTGTCATTTTCTGCTCATCCCTCCATCCTTCTCCTCAGTCCTTTTCACTTTCACTTCCACTCCTCATCTCATTGTTTCCATCACTCTCCCTCCCTTCTCTCTCTTCTTCTCACATCTTTTATCATCTTTTCCATTATTTTTTGGTAAATTTATTAGCTATTTCAATAATTTAATAATCCTAACAACAACTACAACAACATGTCTATCGCAAGTTTCAAACCACCTCATATGAAAATAAATCAAACACGTATAATACATTTTGAATGGATCCTCTGATGTTAAAATATCTTAATAATCTCTCTGTTTTGACTCTGTATTTTCCTCAGATAAGTAAGATTTCTGGTGGAGAAACTCGAATTAAACTTATCTCTTAAATACTTCACGTCCCGGAGCAAATCCCTCTCTCCCACGTCTTCGTCCTCTACTTGTCTCAAGTCTAAAAATAAATATTTTACACGTCTTTCTTCATACATAAAAAAGTGTTACTCCTTTTGTTCTTTACCAAGAACGTCTCTATCTTGCATGAACATCACAGGGAGACAGAATTACTTTGTTCCATCAATCTGTAATTACTGTGACCTTTGACCTCCTCATTATTGGTAACTTGTAATATTAATGACTGAGGAAATGAGGCTCGTTCTTGTTTAACGCTCGCTGTAAGTCTGTGAATAAAAGCCTCGGTGAGGATCCTCTAAACCGTGACACAAAGTGTGAAGCCTCTCTGCCTCGTCTGTCCCTCCAGACGTCGGAGGAGGTGGTGGACAAGATGACCGGCCTCCAGGTCCCGCTGAACCGGGAGCGCAGCTTCACCATGGCTATGGACGACAAGCTGGAGAGGCTGCCCAAGTCCATCGACTACCGCAGGAAGGGCATGGTGACCCCAGTCAAGAACCAGGTCAGTGGGCGAAGGGCAAAGGTCATCTCACAGCTGCACAG
>OMLB01049146.1:4681-18558 GCA_900302555.1 Myripristis jacobus | reverse complement strand
CTTTAGTGACTTACAGTCTCTGTGTGTGTGTCTGTGTTTTCTGAGAGACAGCTGAGGAAGAGCAGACAGCCACCATTCTTCACACACCCCAACACATACACACACACACACACACACAGAGAAAATACACTTTCCTTTCAATCTCACAGCTTCAGTCTGTTTATTAGCTAAAAAGGGAAAAAAGATCCTGCATTTTTATCCACTATGATTTTACGATTGCAAACAGGGTCATTTTTCTTACACCTACCACGGGATTTCAGACAGTGAAAAGATCTTCTATATTTGGTCTGCTTGAATGTGATTCTAATTATATCTGTGCAGGGATTATGAGAATACTTACAAAGACAAGATGGAAGACCCCAGTTTGGATACAGAGGGAAAAATCTTCCATTTTTATCCACTTTGAAACAATGCAAACTGCAGAGTAGCATGAGGAGAAATTTTTAAAAGTGGAAGAGGCAAACTATTTCTCCTTACATAACATTTTCAGGATAACCTCAGGGATTTAATGGTCCAGTTATGCTTTCTTTGAATGCTTTCTAATATAATCGGTGGTTGAAACTTTGAAAGTCCATGTCTTGTTTCTGTCTTCCATCCAAAAGATGAGTTCTTTGATACCGTACACAGGAGGCTGAAAAGTGAGATATTTGCTTTGAAATGAAGAGGAGGAAAAGTACAGAGAGGCCTAAAATGGAAATGCTCATGTAAAGTGCAAAATGGTACTTAATGATCATCAGATCACTGGTGGAGAGCAGGTTTTACAGGGTGAACACTGCGGTGAGTTCATGGCGTCATTTGGCCACAAAGCTGCTACTCCTGTCTGATGCTGCAATGACAATTTCTGTTGTATGACAGCATTGAGCCTCGTCTCTATCCTGTGTCTCTCCTGCTGTGTGTGTGGTGTTTGTGTGTGTGTGTGGTATTTGTGCATGTGTGCGTATCCTTGTCTGACTTCTGGATTCCATAGAAGAGAACTACTTAGTGAAAGTGGCGGCATAATGGCTGGTGCTTACACTGAAAAGGAGTGCTTGCTGCTTGATACTGTTGCTATGTCACCAAACACAAATGAAACATTCAACATGATGATGCAAATGAGAGTGCGGATCGAGCATATTTTTGTCCGAACCTGTCCCGACCCTGACGTTTTGCTTGTCCTTCATCGCTTGGCTGCATTTACCCCTTGAAAGAACCTACGTGTTGCCTTCAGCGTCATCATGTAAATGCCAGCACTATACAGGAAGTTGCCCAGAACAGACAGCAGGTCCATCATTTTTCTTTATTTCACACTAGTGTTTTGCTAAAACAGCACTGGTGTGTCCGAACCTGATCCAGACCTGAACATAATCTCTAACTTTTTGTCCGAACCTGGCCAAACCTGTTGGGACCTGTTTGGGGGCTCGGTTTGGATATCCAAACTCTAATGCAAACCTTTAAGTATAAACACCATAAATTACAGCAAAAAGAGCAGACAAGTCTGTAATGCTTACTTAAAATTTATGAAAATGTTTTGACTCATGACTGGTGACAAATACTCTGTCCAACTAGAAAAAAAGCTCAGTAATATTATTGTTATTATTATTATTAGTAGTAGTGGTAGTAGTAGTAGTAGTAGTAGTAGTAGTAACATACAAAGCAACAAGGTAAATGTTTTTCAGCAATGGTTTGGATCAAAGAACTGTAGGTGTGATCACACAATATAGTATTATACACATACGATGTAAATGCATAATTCCTACCAAATTATAAAGCAGCATACTATATAAGAAACACAGCTAAACTACCACAATAGCTACAAGATAGCCACTGCTGTACCTGCTGGCTGACAGCGCGCGTTTTATGTGAACACTTACAAAGAAGGTGTTTGATTTTTATTTATACATATTACTTACAGATGCATGGTCTCCAAGGCAGAACGTGTATCCAGCACGGTCTCAGTTAAGCAGAGATATGGAATAGAGCAAAGAGGGCTCACTGTGACACTGTTTCTGAGAACCAGCACAACACAGATGTACAACAGAGCGAAGAGTGCTCACTCGCTAACTAACCAATGCCATTTAAATTTCTTTTAACTTGACTTTAAAGGCGGCACGAGGCCGTCTTCTTGTCCTTTTCCCTCGCTCTGGCAGGGTGCAGGTCTCTGATGGAGGGCAGCTGGCAGCCGACAGCCCTCTCAGCCTTTCAAATGACACTCCAAAGTCTAACCTTGGAGGATGCAGGGCAGACAGCAGCCTGTGATGGATGATGGAGGGGAAGCTTTCAGTGATGGATCTGAGCCGGGATACGTTGTGACACACTCAGCTGTGGACGTTGACACAAGAATCTGGAAACACACACACATGTCGACATGCGTACACACACTCGGGTTGATGCCATCAGCTAATTCTCCTGTCTTTTTTTCTGTTTTTCTTTTTCGCTGTTCCATGACCTGCAGGGGTATCGTCCTCGTTGCCTTGCCCTTCTCCTGTCCTGTGTTTCACTGAGAATGTGTGTGTGTGTGTGTGTGTGTGTGTGTGTGACAAAAAGATAGAGAGAAGTAATAACTTATTTGTTTCTGTATACATACATGCACACATTCAAGCGGCTACATATATTTGCACGTCTCCTTTGTCCAATCCCACTCCATCAGGCTATAACAACAACTCCCACTTTGGGGAACACAACTGTCAGCTTCACAATAAAAGCCCCCTTCCACCTCTTTGATTTGTTTGTATACCGTCTGAGCCTGTTATATAAGGCTCTCCTGGCGTTCTTTCTTTTCAGCTTCTGTCTGCTCAATCCCGCCTGCAGGTATCTCTGAAGGAGCCTCCTCAAACAAAGAACAATGCTGAATGTAGGGGGAATAACCGCATCAGAAAGCCTTTATTTTCTTTTCCTTTAAGCAAAAGAACAGATGGGGAAAAGGAAGTGAAAGTCAAGAAAAAAATAAAAAAATTTTAGGGGAGGTTTGCTTGATCTAGCTTGTCATCTACATTGGGGAGGAGTGGAACAACCCTGAGGGGTAAACTCCATCTCGGAGGTGAGATGAATCTCGCGCCCCTCTGTTTCACAATCAGCAAAATGTGGTGGAAGCCCGCATCTGCTTTGTCTGTTTTTTCTGCATCACTGTCTTTTGATTTTACTGTCAATATTATGTCGATTTTGCGAGGCAGCTGAATTTAAGTCACCTGCTTTCATCATTTCAGTGATTTCTTCTCGGCCTGCTCTTGTCAAACTGGCTTCAGCCAACATGGAAAATGGGAACACAGAAGACGTGGTAAAGTATGGAGGGCTGCGTCACTCCCTCCCTCCCGCTCGTCATGTTCAAAGTCGGCCTGATGAGACTCACATCTTTTGAAAAAAAAAAAAGAGGGAACATGTGCAAGTCAAAGAAAAAGGCTATCAAAAGGAGAAACAAAGAGCAAAAATAAGTGAGAAAAGAGGAGGTCAAGAGAGATGGCAGGAGGGAGAGACAGTAAGACTCAAGGATGCAGATGGAGTACAGAGAAGATAAAAAAAGACTTAAAAAAAATCAAGCACAGAATATAGTTGATGGTAAGGCAGTGCTTTTCAAATACTGGGTGAAGAACTGAGGCTGGTCATGGGATGATAAAAATGCTCTCCTAAATTATTGTGAAGCTAGTGCGTTCTCAACTCTCTGGAAGATTAGTCAAAGCTTGATCCCTGTGGGCATAAAAGAGAATACGTGAGCGAACAGTGCAGCTGAAGAAGAACAGAAAAGTGGGGAAACAAAACAAAAACAACCACAAACAAAAAAAAAAATCTCTGCACTCAACACATAGATGTAGAGGTGCTGGTCACTGCAAGAACACACTGTAGATTAAAAAATTAACCAAAAAATAAAAAGCAAATACAAATCACTTTTTCAGTGGAATTTAGCATTTCAAAACATTTAAAAATGAGCTGTTTTTGTGGCTTTCCACTCTTGTTTGTTCATATTTAGTGTTTTGAAGTTCAACAGGATTTTGTCATCATGGACAGCAAGATCAATCATAAATACAGATCAGGACAAATGAATGCATTTAGGATAAGTCTGAATAACAGTTAATGCTTTGCCAAAACTATAGACACCACAATGAAATTGCACGTTCTTCATTGTGTCTGTAGCCTCTGTTGCTGGTGGAGGAAGTTGTGCACCTCTGATGATGCCTCATTGGTGGGAGTGTGTACGACTCAGTGTGACTCACTCAGTAACAACACCTACCTTAGTGAGATTTCAGCAGTCTTACAAGGTTATTGTAAGCCACAGTGTGTGACATGGAGCTGATAAGCTTCATCAGTGGGTATCAGTGGTTTGGACAAAAACCCAAAGAAGAGGAGGAGATTGCGGAACCGGACGTTTTATTCTTTGCTGGAATCCCGGACATTTCGTTTTTGCTTGTTTTACCTCCATCATTGAATTGAGCTCCAGTGTCGTGTTGATCAGTGCACCTTTTTATGCTGCACTCCCATTGGTTGGTTAGTAGATGCAGGTTATAGCAGCAGTCACAGTGTGAGATGGTTATGGCTTTAGCGTGGTACTGACACTATGAGGTGTGCAACATGCCGACCCCACCTCTTCACCTCCTGTTCTCACCCCGCTTATTTGATTTTCACACAATATGTGGGAAGTGATGGGCTGAAACAGTGCCTTTTCTTTAAGATATGCTTTTGAGATATACATCTTTTATCTTACAGAGATTCCTAACTCCTGTCATCCATTAGACTGGCAGTATTTCAAGGTTTGTAGTAGAAATACAGGCACAAGCATTTACTGTCAAGGGTAAACAAAGGACGGCGCTCACTGTCACACATCGCATCGCACATATTGTGTCATCAAGAAATTCAAGAAAAAAAAAAAGATTATTGTGCCCTCAACTGCAGCACGTATTAATTTCTGCGTTCTGCATTATGCAGAATCTTCTTACTTATGCCAAGGGCAAAAGATAAAATCCTTCTAATCAGATCATCGTGACTAAACTATCTGGCTTTCAGAATTAACAAGATGCCCGTGGAATTCTTTGAGCGGCCCATCAGCTGCAGAGAGCTTTGAAAAGGGTTTTTCATCTAACACATCGTTAATGCATTTAACGCTTGTTTTGATCCACGGACAAGTGCTCTGCAAGGATTTCTCTCACTGTTTATCCATCGAGAGTTCATATACTCTGTGCATTTGTGCGCTTACGTTTTTTTGTGTTTGCAGGTGTATAGGCCATAGTTCAGGTCTGTGTGTGTGTGAGTCTTTGTACGTGAATCCTTTATGTGTGTGTTTTTCTGCATATTCCTCCCTGTGCAAAAAAGTGTGGTGGCAAATGGTAAATGTGTGCATAAAGGGTTGTTTCCTCCTGTGCAAATATGTATAATTATTGATGTGCTCTTATCAAATGTTTCTCTGCATTGTGTGTGTGTGTGTGTGTTTACATTTGTGAACGAGGTTATAATTAAACCCAAATCCATTATGTTACAGGATTCATCTCAACGAAGGCCCCACTCATACCTCCTCCTCCAGTCCTTTGATGGACATATTTATCCTGTTTTGTCATTAATTGTGCACAATGCATCCTGCTGTTTGCACAAATTAAAAACTGTGATTAAAATAGACACAGAGGGTTTATTCATGAAAACATCGCCGTGGACTCCGAGCTGTCAGAACAGCGCTGAGGAGACTCATCACTTAGAAGTTTCAGCTCAAGAATGTTTTATCTGTACTCCTCCAACCTGAGAGTCTTATTTAACTAATAGACTAAATATGCAACGCTTATAAAGTCGCTCTGCCTTTACAGACTTTTAAATGGATTACAGCAGTGATGTAGTGGTAAATAAAATGTGGGTGACATATGCTTATTTACAGTGTGCACTTTTTACACATTGAAAATAACAACAAATAAATAAATAGAACATATCAGTCACACTGTTGGCGTGCACTGCTTGGTTAAATCGCCTGTTTGCCTGAAATTGTCATGTGATTGGAGTTGTTTTGAGGCGCTTCAGCATTTCCTGTGGAGGAGGTTGACGTGTGTCTGTCGAGGGCATAAGAGGTCGTAGCAACAAGAATAGAGAGAAGCGGTAAGAAAAGGAGGAAAAGCAAAGCTAAATGTGCGGCGGAGAAAAACGGATAAAACATCGCCATTGCTTTTTAAATTATTATTTTTTTTATTGCAGTTCCCGCTTATTCATCATCTGATTCTTCAACACTTGTGGAAGCTTGATAGATTTTTGATCTCAGCTTTAGACAAGGTGACGTTTCCAGGTGGTCAGGTCATCAAAATGAGCCCCAAACAGGACAAAAACTGAGCCGGTGAGATCGCTTTTTAGTGCTGCTCCTTCTAAACCAAAATATTCCATCTTTGCCATAACGTCTCTCCATGTTGGTTATGCGGATGGAGATTCCACCAAAGTGGCGGCACATTGATTTTCAACCAGGAGCACATCTTAAGCAGAATCGTACCATTTAGCTAAGAGCCCCTCTGGGGATGTGTTTGTGAAAACTCTTTTGTGTCTGCAGTAATCCATCTTTGAAACTGCTATCATCCATCTTAGCTAGGATAGTCAGGATACAGCGCCCCTCCTCCAAAAAAAGAAGGGGAAGAAAAAAAAGAAGAAGAAAATTCACACTTAACTAGATCCCCATTGGAATCAGTTTTTTTCTACTTTATAAATACCTACCATGGTAATTCATCTTTACCACTACCATTATTTATCTTTGTTATGTCTATGTCTATGAAAGTATATGAAAACAGCACGCCAGATGCTCTCACACTCACACACACACACACACACACACACACACACACACACACACACACACACAAACCTACACCCATCCCAGTTGTTCTCAGTTACAAACATTAAGCTTTGTACCAAAAAAAAGAAGAAAAGGGAAAATAGAAATATATATAGCAAACATTTGTCCGACACAAGCAAGTTTCAGGGCTTAATGAGAAAGTTTTGCAGCGGCAGCAGGAAACATATGGAAAGGTTGACACTAACTATGGCTACGCTAAGATTAATTATCGCTATTTTCTTTGAGAAAACAAATTAACTCCATCCTCCGCTCTCATGATAGAAAAAAAGGGAAGACAGATATAGACCACATGCACACACACACACACACACACACACACACACACACTCACACACAGACACACACAAAGGCATCAGAGTGGGTGTGCTGTGCTGGAGGAAATACTAGAAAGTCATACTCAAGTAAAAGTGATGTTACTTTGCTGGTATTTTACTTAAGAAGAGGTAGAAGTGCAATAAAAATCTACGTAACAGTAAGTGAGTTATTTGCATAGATGCGGTCCTTTCGAAAAGGAAATTCGAAAAGGATGAGGATACAAAGTAGGATGAAAAGGAGGTGAAGAAGTAAGATGAAGTCGTCTGCCCAGACTGAAAAGGAAGGCAAGATTTTGCCCATTTTTTTGTTTTATTTTCTAACACTTTTTCTGTGATTCTGTTGTTTTTTAAGGAAAGTTACACTTGTACATTTTGAAACAAAATATCTTTTTCCCCTTATTTGTACTGATAGTATGATAGTGTGTTATGTTAGGAATACACATTCATACTTTACACATTTGGATACCTGTGTGTGTGTGTGTGTGTGTGTGTGTATGTGTGTGAGTCAGTGTGTTCGTGTTTGCTACATGTACTGTATGACAAAACGTTATTGCAAGCTGCTGCCCTGCAGACAGAAAAAGAAAAAGCCACACGTGCTTCTCATTTCTACTATCAGTGTGTAGTTGGTTCTTCTTGTGCTTATTCAAATGACGGTGTGTGTGTTTGTGTGTCTTGTATCAACACAAAAACACAAGTTTTTAAAAGAGTCTGAAGAGTTTTGCAAGAATTGTTTGCATTTGCAAGATTTGTGTAACATTTTGCTGATTTGGTATGAGGTTTTGTGGTTTAGTGTGTAGGGTTTTGCAAAAACTTCAGCAGAAGTATACTTAAAAAAGCCCCAAACTTAAAAAAAAAAACAAAACAAAACAAAAAAACATGCATTAAAGCACACAAAGTGCACATAGTAAATCGAAATTTCTACTCAGCATGCCTACATGTAATCACTCACATCCACCTCAGAGTGCATGGCTCACCTTGGTGCTTTGCGTGGCAGCCACCACCATTAGTGTGTGAATGTGTGTGTGAATGGGTGAATGTGAGGCATACACTGCAAAGCACTTTGAGCAGTCAATAGACCTTAAAGGCACCATGTGAAGGCAGTCCTTTTACCATGTAACTCCAATTCCAGGCAGGTCAAGGCGGCACAATTATGTCAATGCAAATTCCTGGAGACCTTCACGAATCCGGCGCATAGACCCTGAGAGAAAGAGCGCACAATGCAGAAGCCAAAGCCAAGGCCACATCTGCCTGTCGAGGTACAAAGAGAGGGAAGGAAGCGAGTACAAGCAGGACACAAACTCCATTACGTGATTGAAGTTAGAGATGAAGAGGTCAAGTGAGAGTCAGATGTTACAGAAAGCTTCCATCACAAAGAGCTTGAAGGTTCATTTGAGTGTTTAGGGCCACATGGACTTCAGATGTCACAGCAGCGTACGAGAGCAGAAATGCATTTGTATCTGTTATGGCCAAGGCCGTGCCCGATGGTGTTTCGACCTGTAGACCTGTCTGTCTCGCTTCACCAGCACACCTGCCCTGCAGTCCTCATCCGCCGGCCCTCACCTCATCAGCTCCACAGTAGCAGCACAGAATTGGTATTGCTCTGTATTTTTATTTTTTATTTTTATTCATTTATTTTTTTTTTAACATCATTTTCAATTTTTGTTTTCAATTCAGTTTTAGTGTCAGGTAGTTTCCAGAGTGGGTTTGCTAATTTCAGTTTAGTTTTAAATGTTTTAAATGTTTTAGTTTAGTTTTCATTGGCTTCAGTGTTAGTTTTAGTTTTTGACAACTAGTGTTTGACAACAGTTAAACTCATTCCCAATGGGAGAACAGGATGAAAACTGAATTTGATTTTAAAGCTTTTCTTTTGACTGTGATTCTGAGTTCATCATATAACTCAACCGCACATATTCCCTTATCTCTCCTGTACACACACACACACACACACACACACACATTTTTTTTCCCCATGTTAGCCTATATATTTTTGTGCTCTTATCTGCTTTCTATGGCTTATTTGAATTTCTCCTTCTTCTTGAATTTCTTCCTATTTAAATTTCCTCCCTAAACTAAATCATCTTTGGGAATCACAGGGTCATATCACCGTATCTATTTATGTATTCTTTTTATGTCCCTTTTTTTTTTATTTTTTTTTTTAATTTATTGTGTTTTCAACACTGATGATGCTCTATATGTAAGCCAAAGGACCGGCTATTGTGCTCCCAGAGAGGTGGAAATTCTTGTAATATTAACAAATGGATATGTATAATTTGTCAGTGTATATGCAATTAAATGATACTCCCTCCAATAAGCCCCTGTATAGCCTACAGTATATCCAGTAACTGATTTTATTATGCCGTGATTGTGAACTCTGTGTGGAAATGTTGGCTCAGTAAATGACTGTATGCACGGAGGCTATGAATGTGCAGCAGCTTTCTTTCTCACACTCACAGTTATTGTACAAAAAACAAAACTTTCAGGAGCTTCCAAATTGATAGCCATAGTTTTGCTTTTGCGACTTCTTGCCAGTATTGATTTATTTACCACTTTATATACTGTATTACTATTTTGCTGACAGGAATAATGAATAATGGCAATGTCAGTCTGTCTGCATTTCTGTCTGTCTATCCATTCAACTTAACTCTAGCACCACCCTCAGGCCAAACATGAATATACTTAATATAATATAGTGAATATACTTAACAGTTCCAAGGAAATTACCCCTATAACTTTTGGCGCCACGCATGATTTGATATTTCACAGTCCATTTGGCAGAGTGCCGTGCCATTTAGCATGCACATTCGTGCTCCCCAGAGGATGAACCCTGTCATTGTTGATGACCTCATAATTTTTCCTGTAGTACCACCCTAAAAAATAAAATAAAAGGCTAAAATGTCAAATTTGCACAAGAGATATCAGTGAATTTTATTTACAGTGGAGTGCATTCATACTTCCCAAAGTATGAATGACCCCATGACCTTTCCGTTAGTGCTACCTTTAGGCCAAAAAAACTTGATATCTATAAATTGTTTTGGCAGATGTCCATGAATTTGGAAAGCACATTCATGATGTATGTATGAAGATGGAGCATTTTGACATAGGTGTGATTTGTACATGCATGCTAGCGCCTAGATTTGCCGTAGCTTTCTTCCTTATTTGAACCCTTTCTTGTGTAGTTCCATCTACTTTCATCTCTCCTTTAAATCCTGTAAGTCAGAAAAATACTAATTGATCGTTGATTATAATAATTTTCTTCCCACCACCATCATTTGATGTGAAGAATCATGCAAGGAACAATGTGGGCATATGGCAGCAAAATTGTTATTATGAATAATGGTCTCTGTTCTCTATAATTTAGATTAGGAGTAAGATTTAAGAAGCAGGAGAATCAGCAAGATGTGATCTAGTAGAAAAAGTTGGCTGTTAAATTTACTGAACCACCGAGCTGCTTCAAAGAGAGCCGATTGTGTATCTCCTATTGCTTTCATTTTGCACCTCTGGTCATTTTATGAAGCTTTAAAGATGTTTGTTTGTAAGATCCAGACAAAGTCCATTAGAATTTAAAAGCCAGACAGACACAGCCAATGATTACCAAATATAAAATATACACAGAACCAGCACAGCCGGAAGACGACACAGTTGTGAGTATACAATACGCCACTGTGATGTGTGGTTATAATGTATTGTGTGTGTGTGTGTGTGTGTGTGTGTGTGTGTGTGTGTTTTATGGGCTCACTGTGCTGGAAAATCTCCCTTATTTCAGAAGTCGGCATCAACATGAGCGGCTTTGCTGATCTCGTTGCACTGCCACACCGTCTTCCTGACTTCCCTGATACACAGTCGGCCCCATCTAACTACACCTCCGCCTAAGCCCCTTAACCCCAAGCCAGGCCGCTGGAACAGAGCATACATACCAATGTTACACCAGCCTGTGGCCATGACATACATTCAATCACGCCCCCCGTAAACAGTTATATAGCCACTGCCTTGGCTGCAGTACTCATTTATACTCTTGAGGCCATTTTTCTGACATCTTGGACTTGTCTATTTTTGCTTAAATGTAATTTATAGTCAAACTAAGACTGTCAAGATTTTTTTTTTTTTTTACTCATGTCATTTGCAAGGTAGTCATGGATAAATCATGAAACAATCGTTCCTCTACAGGGTTTGAATGATGGATTCTTGATGCAATCAGTATGATGTTTTTCAGAGGTTTATGCAGCTGATCCCTGATGAAGCGTTGTGCCTGGGGTCCCGGCAGCAGAGACACACAGAGGCTGAACTGAGCCAAAACAGATCCGGGCCACACACTGATAATACATATAGGTGCCACTCAAACACTTGGAACTTGACTCATGAAAATTATTGGAACAAAATAAATCTAAATATGACCAAGATTACCAGGATAACCAGGTACAGGATACATTATAAAATCCCCTCAGAATTCTTCAGCTGTTTGAAAAAAAAAATTTCACAACTCCATACAATAAATGACAAGTTAAAACTGATATTTCTTGCCAATGCTGTTAAATAAAGCTGGAAAAAGTCCTAAAAGGATGTGTATTATGAAGCTAAAAGCTAGCATTTAGGAATGTTACACAGCGAGATAAATGCCACGGCCAGTGCCGGTGCAGCAATACACACTTTTATCAGATCATGTTTGTTTTGAGTGTTATCAGGCGAAGGAATGTACTACAGGACGGCTGTGGTGTCTGCAGAACGAAAGAGACAAGGAGGAGTGGAAGGAGAAAAAAGAGTGATGGAGAGAGAGAGAGAGAGGGGGAGAAGAAGGAGAAGACTGCAGGAGGAGAGGGAAGCAGGTCTTATCATCCTTCACCAGCAGTTGCCTGTCAATCATTTGATACTGATAGTCGGGGCAGGTGTGCACACACAGCACAGCAGCCAAACACACACAGATCGCACTGAGGCCTCATAACGCTGGATGTTGCCTTATCTCCTGCTGCTCTCCTGCTGACGTACTCCCCTCTTCTCAGTCTGGGACCGCACAGCTATTCATTTGTCCTGGTTGTCTCTGCTTTTGCTGTGTGATGAAGAGTTTGTTGTCTAATGGGGCTGGCAACAAAACTAATATTTTTTTCTGTAGCCATAAGGTAAGTTTAAATATAGTTGGAAATAATTTCAATGGAAGGTTTGAAAAAGCAAAACAAAAAACAGAGTTAAAGGTGAAGGAAGGAAATTTTAAGAGATTCAGACACTTTTTTGGTCTAAATTTAATGTCACTATAATGATGATCATGAGCCAAACTGCCATTGTAGCCAGCCATTGTGCTTGTGGTACAGGTAGTCATGCAGTAGTCATATTAGTAGTAGATGTAGTAAATTAGGAAGAACGTGGGGTTTCGTTTCAAAGCAAGATGTCGAAAACTCATTCATGAGAGAAAAGAGAGCACTCGAGCACACTCACAATGCTGACAAAAAGCAAAGGAAGTGAACATGTTACTCCTGCTCTCAAATCTTTACTCTGACTTCCAGTTAGTAATAAAATAGGTGTTAAAATACAGCTGCTGCTTTATAAATCACTCGGTGGCTCCGGGCCAAAATACATTTCTGATATGCTGGAAGAATGAATATCAGGTCCCTCAAGTCTTCTGGAAACACTCGGCTCGGAGTGCCTTGAATCAGAACCAAACAAGGCAGAGCAGCAGTTAGTTACTGTACCACTCACAGCTGGAATCACCTCACTTATCATATTAAGTGAGGCTAGAAAAAAAAAAAAAAAAAAAAACCTCCACATTTGTGCCTTTGATTAATTTCTGAGGTGATGCACTCTCCTGCATCTCCTTTATACCTTAAGATACTCTTTTCTTTAATAATCTCTCTATATTTTTCAACTTCTATTATGTTTTTTATCTTTTATCATTTCTATTTTTTGAAAATTATCTGACTTTTTAAAAATCTTTTTCATGTCTATATACTTTGAATTGCTGTTGTGTATAAAATATGCTATACCAGTTGTTTTCAAACTTTTTTCATGCTCCAGACCCCTAAGCTGACTTTCATTCTAGGGACCCTGATATGAAAAGACATTTTTGTTTCGTCTAAGTAATTTAATGTTATGGCCTAGATGTCATACTTGACCAATGGCAAATAAGTTAACACTGGTGAGATATTAAAATGTAAAAATATAGCAATGTTAAAATAATCACTTTTTTTTTTTTAGCATAACTTTCTATTAAATGACGTTGTGAAATTGAACTATTCCTCATTTTGCTGTGGACCCCATTAAAGCCCCTCAAGGTCCCCCGGGGGACCCTGGACCCCACTTTGAAAACCAGCGTGCAATAAAAATAAACACCCCCTGTCTAGTACAACAGGTGGCAGTAGTACTATAATATAAAGAAGTGTAGTTTGTTTTCATAATTATTATTTTACACTTTATGCTGAGTCAGATCCGTGTCCTCTCTCTCTCTCTTTCAGTATATTCAAAACAGCGGGATGAGTGGCCCCCTTCTCTTCCTCCCCAGTCGGCCCTGGAAACGACAAGCGAGGTCTGCCTCTCACCTCGTATAACTCTGTGGAAAGGGAGCAGGGCAAAGAGAAGGAGAGAGGGATATGAATAAATCATGCAAACAAGTGAACCAAACTACCAGCATGGATCTGATCACACCTTTACATTATTTAACACTCTCATACTCTCTCAGCCCTCGCCGTGTCAGTATGTGTGTAAGTGTATGTGTGTGTGTGTGTGTGTGTGTGTGTGTGTGTGTGTGCGTCATGTGTCGATCGGGGCGAGGTCTCCTCTTGTAGAGTGGGTTTCCATCA
>OMLB01049145.1:0-10394 GCA_900302555.1 Myripristis jacobus | reverse complement strand
AAAGATTTGATGCCATTTTCTCCATATCCATTCTACATCTACAGTGTTAGAGTATAATGCTTGCTACTGCATCCCCTTTCATTTTAGCTCCAAGACCGAAAGAAAGAGAGAGAGAGAGAGAGAGAGAGAGAGAGAGAGAATGGTAGTGATTGTCTGGTGCAGCTTACAAAGCCTTTATGGTTTCATTAAACAGTAGGAGTGAATGGAGCTTGACTGAATCTACCCACACACACACCCACACTCACACACGCTCAGCCTAAACCATCATGGTGATGTAGATGGGTACATAATCACACATGAATGGAAACACATTAAATTATGTTAACAGGCATACCTAACATTTCAAACACAGAAATCAACCTCATCAACTTGATGAGTGTTTTCCCACTTTCTCTCTGTTCAATCTCATTGACCTCACTGAATCTGACTATTTTCCCGTAGTCATCTTGCTGAAGACCTGAAGCCCAAAAAAAGCCAAAAAAGATGGTTCTCACAGAAAATATTAAAACAATTCTTGAGAGAAAAAAAATCACCTAGTTAAAATGTCTGGTTCTTCCCTTCTAGTCAAAATTGTCTCTTGACTGTGTGCAACAAGTCTGCTTCAGGCTTTGTCTTGAATTGAGCTTCATTTCGGAGGCGAAAGTCCAAAATCAATTCTGAATAAGTGCATAGATGGAGAAAGCAGAAGCAACCTGTCCCACCAAGTTATCAATTCTTCTCTTTTGTTTTGTATTTTTTTTTCCTTTGTGAACACAAGAAGCTGCAAATGACACAGGGGGCTGAAAAGACAACATAGAACAACATACGGCAGACCAGACAGATACAGATGATGGGTTTAGCGCTGCACTCCAGCTAATTGGAGTGGACAGTGAAGAGTGTGGACGTCCAGTGGGTCTGCCACACAGCCGACTCCACGTCATGTGACCTCAGCGAAGGCGATGTGATTCTGCAAGAAGACAGAAACAAGAGCAGTATTAGAACAGCAACAGGAGACATTATGCCCGGACCAGTCATAACACTTTTATTTGGATGAGCCCCTTTAAAGTAGCTTTAAACTACACTAGACATGATTGTATGTAATGATACACCTACTTTAATCAGCTTAAATCTGACAAAGTATATGGGCAGGCTTTTGTTTGAAAAAATGTTATTTCACCCTCTGAACTTGACTGCATTTATGTATTTATTATTTGGGGCAGGATTTTTAGGTGATGTTCTTGTAATTTTTTTTTTTTTTTTTTTTAATTTGCTGATCACCATTTTCCTCATGTAGGTTAAAGAAATTAAGTGAATTTCCTCAAATTTCATTAAAACAGCTAGAGCAACATTTAATTTTTTTGGTTTGAATGTAAAATCAAGGTAAAATCAAGAAAGCTATTTCATTAGAATTATATATTTAAAATCAAATTATGAAAAAATTACCATAAAATTACCAATTACATAAAAAAAGATAAATTCACAAGAAACTTACTAACTAAATAAATAAATGAAGTCAGTTTTGTCCAGCCGATGAAATAAACCTTGTGATGGATGCTCTCCATACTGGAAATGATGAATCGCATGTTAAGGCTACGTCCACAGGGAGATGACTTTCTTGAAAATGCAACTTTTCTTTCCATTTCAACAGTGGGGGGAGGAGTACTGCAAACTGCTACTCAGTTACAAGTATGTGAACTTTTTTTTTTTTATTGTATTTGCACTTGAATTTGTAGCTAGCTCTGGGATGCCATCAAACTGCTGCAGTCACTCCTCAGCTTCTTTGTGGATGCTTATGTTGCAAGATCCTATGTTTTTGCATTTTCCTGTGGTCAGATTGTGTTGAGTTTTCAAAAACTCCATCTCTGTGTGGACGTGGCCTAAGAGTGAAATACACAACTTTTTCCTGATCAGGGGTGGGCTCGCTTCACCCAGAGAAAGTTCTATGGAAGAACATCTTCACCACTTCTGTGCAGTTTGGGAAGTGCTTCATTCAGCTGAGATAGTTTCAACTATGGTCAACCTCTCAAATACAATTACGGACTATTGTTATGATCATGTGACCCTGTGGTTGACATATTGATTTCAGTCCAGCTATCTCCAGGGAGTCTCCAAATAAAAGAACCAGTTGTTAAGTTTGCAGCAGAGAAAAGCAGGAAATTGCAAGAAAGAGAGGTAGAACCTGGGTTTGCATTTGCCTTATCCCTGTGTAAAACTGAAAAAGAGCATGTTTACCCATCATGCCTATAAGTGCATGATGCATAAACATGTCAGCTTAAGGCTGGCAAATACTCCATGGAATGCCAGTGCACTGCAGTACAGGCCTGGGTTGGCACATTTCTAAGGAATGAAAACATGCCAGTCAACAATGGATTTCCATAACTTCAAATACATCTATCACTCAATCCACACTGAGCAAACCCACAACATATTTCAAAGGATTTCAAATAGAATTAGACCCAGGCCTGACTAGCAACCTATGCAGCTTTTATAATATTACATAGTAAGAAGCAGGCAGCAGAAAGTTGTTCATGGATCCTAGAAGCTGTGATTCTCTAATTTAATCTCTGTCATTCTTTAGCAGTGGAGCAAGAGAAAGACTTATGGTGATGGAGGAGTGTCTCAAATGGCTGTCCTATAGCAGAAAAAATTATCTCTTGATAACAAAACATTACCTTGTAAGCACTACATGATCCTGTTCATACATTAAATAAGAAATGCACTTGAAGTGCATAACAAACCACTTTGTGCATAGATGTTGAAGGGAAAGTTCACCCATTTTGAAAAATTGTTATTATTTCACTTCCCACCAGCTGTCGTGGTGCTATCTGTCTTTCACTATAACTGAGTGCTGCTCTTGCCATTGAGCTGGCACCCCCCTCGACTAACATTCTTAAAAAAAACTTAATAATTCTGTCTCTGTGGTGGCTACTGCTCCTCTGGTGCGAAGTGGTACTAGTACTCTTTCTAGATGTTGATAACAGGAAAAATACTGTTATAAACAATTCTTTGACCATACCTATCATCTGTAAGCACTTGATAAGCACATGTGCATTTTAATTTTGGAAAGCGACACCTGTAAAGTGAGGTTAACACTTCTTTGAATGGATTAAGGTGGTTATTTTTCAGAATGTGAGCAGGGGGGAAGTCCACCTCAATGGCAGGAGGCTAACAGTTAGCATGTGGAGCATCCAGCCAGTATCCAGCACTCAGTAACAATGAGAGGAAGATAGCACCACTACTGTCCTACAGAACAGCTGGGGAAGTGAAATAATAGCAATTGATCTACTGCACCAAGCCCTTTAATGAGGTGTGGTGCTAGAAACTTCCAAGGATGGCAGTACACTTAGTGCACTAACTAAATTTCAGTAAATAAAAAGACATGCATGTTGAGAAAACAAAGCACCACACTAATTTTGGCTGTGGAGTTAGTGCAAGGCTTGCAGGTTAAATGTCACAGGTAGCCACTACAGTGTGACTGTCTACAACTGATCTAAAATATGAAGATTGGTTGTAATGCCTTGTGCGGAAGTGTCTCCGTTTCTGGTTGATTGCTTCGGTTGACATTTCTGTGCTAACATTGCTTCAGCCCTCATACTGGCATAAAGTGTCAGTAAATGACAAAAACAGCCTCAGTGAGTGTACCCATATCTGTATGCGGGGACATGATGGACTGTGTTTCCTTTTTCAGGCAAATTTGCCTTTGCGGTAAGCAGACATACCTTAAGTGTGGACTCTATAACATCCCTCCAGTCTGCATAGTGATAACTAGCCTATTAGCTCTCAATGTCCTTGATCATAAACTAAATGGACAAAAGTATTGGGCCATCTCCACACTCCACCTACAAGAGCTTTTATGACATCCCACTCTAAATCCACAGGCATTGATATTGAGTTGGTCCCCCCTTTGCAGTTAGAATAGCCTCCACTCCTCTGGGAAGACTTTCTAGAAGACTGAGTGTGATTGTGGGAATTTTTGCCCGTTCATTCAGAAGAGCTTTTTTGAGGTCAGACACTGATGTTGGACGAGAGGGCCTGACTTGCAATCTCCGTTCTGGTTCATCCCAAAGGTGTTGGATGGGGTTGAGGTCAGGGTTCTGTGAGGGCCAGCCAAGCTCTTCCTCCAAACTCACCCAACCATGCCTTTATGGAGCTTGCTTTGTGCACTGGGGCTCAGTCATGCTGGGACAGAAAAGGGCCTTCCCCAAACTGTTCCCACAAAGTTGGAAGTATAGAATTGTCCAAAACGTCTTGGTGAGCTGAAGCATCAAGATTTCCCTTCACTGGAACTAAGGGGCCGAGGCCAACCGCAGGAAACAAGCCCATAGCATTATCCCTCCTCTAGCAAACTTTACAGTCGGCACAATGCAGTCAGGCAGGGAACGTTCTCTGAGCATTCACTAAACCCAGACTCAGTAGCGGTTTCTGACATGGGCGAAGCGGGCAGTCGCCCGGGGCGGCATTTTCTCATGTCATGTGGGGGGCGGCACAAGCACTTAAAAAAAAAAATCATCAGTGACGCAAAGCGGTTTTCTGTTATCTATGCAGCTGCAGGCACCCCTGCTTGCTGAAAAGGAGGAGTAGTAACATGGAAGGGCGCAAGGCAGTAATTTCACCTAGGGCAGCAACATAGGCAGAACCGCCACTGCCCAGACTCATCCATCAGACCGCCAGGTAGAGAAGTGTCACTCCAAACAGTGCAAATATTTAAGTGCAAAATTCAAGCTTATAAAAATCAGTAAAAGCCATAAATAAAGAAATAGTAAAAAATGGGACAGAACAAACACTGAAAAAAACACACACAGGGCATTCAACCTATTTCACAGGTCTCTTATATTGTACTTCAGACATATTGTAAAAGTCAAGCTATAGTGTCTGTTTGAGTGTACAGTGTAGTTATTGCTGGTAGCTCGGAGACACTTTTCGTTCTTCCATATTTTTAACATGTTTGAATGACATTAAAAAAAAAATCTGAAATCTGAATCTGAAATCTGAAAGTTTTTCAACCTATTTGTACTTGTTTTGATTGTCCTGTAGCTCCTGCCCGAGGGCAGCAGTTCAAACAAATAGTGTCCTGGGTGGGATGGGTCCCTGAGAATGTTGTGGGCTTTTATGAGGCAGCAGGAGATGTATAGCTTTTCCAAGGAGGGGAGAGGGCAGCCGATAATTTTCTGGGCATTGCTGATGATCCCTGGAGTACTCTTCTGTCTGCTGCTGTGCAGCTGGCGTACCACACACATATACAGTATGTCAGCACACTCTCTATGGAGCAGTGGGAGAAGGACACAAGC
Source organism: Myripristis jacobus (assembly GCA_900302555.1). Classification (NCBI taxonomy): domain Eukaryota; kingdom Metazoa; phylum Chordata; class Actinopteri; order Holocentriformes; family Holocentridae; genus Myripristis; species Myripristis jacobus. The sequence goes on along the minus strand of OMLB01049145.1, from coordinate 5,127 downwards.
AGTTTCTGGGTGAGATGGTTCCTCCTGAGGAGGCTCAGGAAGTAGAGTCTCTGCTGTGCCTTCTTAGTTAACGCTGTGGTGTTGGCAGCCCAGGTCAGATTCTCCTCAATCTTAACACCCAAGAACCCAAAATCGGAGACCCTCTCCACACAGTCCCTGCTGATGATCAGTGTCTGGATGTCCTTTTATTCCTCCTGTTGTAAATGATCAGCTCATTGGTCTTGGTGGTGTAAAGGACCAGGTTATTGTCCCTGCATCACCCAGTCAGCTGCTCCATCTCATCCGTGTATGCCAACTCATCACCTACAGAGATGAGACCCACCACTGTTGCGTCATTGGCAAATTTTATGATGGTGTTGCTGGATTGGGTGGTGGTACAGTCGTGGGTGTGGAGGGTGTAGAGTAGGGGACTCAGCACACAGCCCTGTGGGGAGCCAGTGAAGAGGCTGAGAGCTGTGGGGCCCTGCTCTCTGGGAGCATTCTGACAGGAAGTCCAAAATCCAATGGCAGACAGATGAGGAGAGTCCCTGGTCTGCCAGCTGGACACATCACTGAACATAACGTTACGCCACATGTCCAGTTTCAGGTTCCAGTGCATGTGTTGCCGACACCAGTGCAAAGAGGTCTGATGGTGAAGGGCAGTCATGGCAGCCTCCTGGTAGCCCTATGAGACTGGACACTGGCTGCATGAAGCAGTCTGCAAATCTGTAGAAGACAGCCTACGGTACCTAAGTGGTGATAGGGTGAGGAAACAGTCTTCTTGGGGTGTCATCTTCTTGGGATGCCCACTTTGCGGCCTGTCCCTGACATCCCCCGTTATATGGAACTTGGCCTTCATTTTGGAGATGGCACTAGAGCTCACTCCAAATAATGCCGCAACTTGGTTTTGTGGAACACCAGCTTGAAGTTGCCCTATGGCATGGGCTCTATCCAGATCAGTCAAACGTGGCATGCCGATTCTTGGATAAGACACCTACTGACCACTGTAGCAGTGCCCATGCTCACTGGGGGTACCAGAAGCTCAAAACAAGAATCAATAGTTCAGCAAAATAAGCTAATAGGCATTGGCAGAGAAGATTTGGCAAATTTTTCATGGGCGCAACCCACATACTCAGCTCTGCTGCTCATCCCACAAATGCATACAGATGTGGCACCATTTAAAAGGGAAATAAACAGGCTTTCCAACGGTATAAGGTTTATTGCCAAGAAGCATTGTTACAACAAAGAAATAATCTACCAAACACAAATTTCCTTAGTTTTTGTGCGATGTTTATTATAGTAACACACTTACAAATTTTTGTAAAGGAAGACTGCATGTCTAGCTGCTTTTAAACACCTGTGGCAGTGAGACTGAATGAAACACCTGAATTCAGTGAATAAGGGGTGTGTCCCAATACCTTTGTCCATATAGTGAAGCTCCGTTGCAATGCAAGCTGTTGCACTTTGAAAACTGCGTAAATTTAACTGATTTTCTCTCAAAAACATGGGGAAAAGGCCAAATTAGAAAAAATTACCAAAGCATTATTAAAAAAAAAGAAAAGTAGCAAAAATATTGTATAAAAGTTAAGATAACTATATTTCTGATTTTTAAAATGATAGATTTATACATCAGATCATCAATCATGCTGGATCGTTGTCAGACTTCTTGTGTTTAAATGCTTGTGGAAGGCATCTAGTGCTTTTTTGTCTCCATCTCTTTAATCTTATTATATCTCAAAGCCTGATTCAGCTGAATAAGTCTATTCAGTAAAACATCATGAATCAATTCATTAAAATAATTAAAATAAATCCATCAATAGAGTCAAAGAAATTCAAGTCATTATATCAGGTGGGTGAAATCAATATAAAATGTACTGAATAAGCTAAACCACGCACACACCTCATAAGATGCAGGGACTTTTAAGGTTAGAGCATTTTTTTGTAAGCCCACATGGTGGACACTTGCTAGGTGCCTTAATAAAATATGTAATTGTTTGAACAAAAAAATCAAATGATGGTATTAACAATTAAATTGTAGTATATGTTATGTGCCTTGAGTGTACACAGAAGCATTGTATGCCTTCAGTGTGGTACCCAACCCTGTCTCAAAATTACAAATCACAAATTACGTTCCCATACAACTAAACTGCATTCTTAATCATAGGAGAAACATATTTTGTCGTGGATTATGTTTTTTTCTGATATTGCACATATCAGGTGGCAGTTTAACTAGTTTTGTTAGCTTTAGCTACCAAAACTACCTGGCTAAGGTTAAGGAAAGGTTAGGTTTAGGCATAAAAAAAAACAAAACACTTGTAACGTAATGTATATATTGTATGCAACAGAAGAACATTACTGTTGCTTTGTGCTGGACTCAAACTTGGGTCGTTGAGGTGAAAGTCAATTGTTTGACCCATTCAGCACCCTGTCTTCATCCTAGTTTGAGCTTCAGACTAAGTGATTACAAACATTCAGTGATACGTTACAAGCAAACATAATCCAATCATGAAATACATTCCCTTCAAAATGTGATTGAGAATGCAGTTTAGTTGTACGAGAACATAATTTTTAACAGACAAGGCTCTGGTACATCTGTATGTTGAACTTTTGTCTTGCTGTGGTCACTCCTGGGCTCTGTTCTAAGCATGGCACCTGAAGATGAATGACAGAGCTATCCATTTCAGCATGGTCTGATGGTGGAGTGATCTGATACCACTATGTGCTTCCCCGGAGCTGGAAGCAGCCATGCAGAGTTATTAGGTGAGGTGAGGAGCAGCTGGTAAGGGAGGCAGGGGTGTTCAACTGTAACTAGGTGACCTATGGTACCTTGGTAATCAGCCTCCACCTCCATATAGCCCTTGTTAGCTCCCCAAATCTGAAACCAAACCAGACTTGGTCAGATGGTATCTGAGGAATCAAATATCTCTACTTGACAGTACAGCATCTAAACAGTTTAGATCAGGGGAGGGGTTGGAAGGGGATATAGATTGCTGTTTTTCCAGTGGCACTTTGGCCGCACCAAGCACCTTGCTGCGCTTATTTGCATTTCCATCACCAGTTTGAGCATGCCGAATTGTGCTGAGCCATGCCTGAGATGGACCATCTCAAGAGTGGGCCAAAGCACGCCAGACCTGCCCTCAAACGAGCTGCCATGACATCAGAGGGCTTCTTGATCATTCATTGGTCAGAGAGAAATTGAACAGCTCCGAAACAGAGCTGTTTACAACCAGGAAATCACTATGGCAACATTTGTGAACACTGTACTGTAGTTGATAATCTAAAATTTTTTTTAAAAAATTAAAAAAAAAAAAAAACACCAAAAAAACAAAACATTTTTTTCAGCAAATCTCGAATATTGTTCACATGAAGCAGCCATTTTGAGTTGGTTTTGTTGATTTTCTGAAACCAAAACACATATGTAATGCCAGTAGAGAAGGGAGGAAAAACTAGTCAACGTGCCCACAGGCAACCAGCAGGACTTCACCATTAGTTAAGGACACACCTTCAAGCAGGTAGCCCTGTTATAATGGAAACACGCATCCCAGCCGTGCTGGACTGATACACCAAGTCAAACTAATGAGAGCCAAGCCTGCACACAAAAAAACAGCATATATTCCCAGGGTCCTCTATTCCTCAGTTCAATATTCTGTTAGCACACACTGGCCCGGTTTCGCAGACAAGGCTTATATCAAGCCAGGAGTAGGCTTAAGTCAGACTAGTAAAGCTAGGTCATTTAAGTGGCTTGCATGAGCGTGGCTTACATTTGTCTTAGTTAGTCCCAGACTGTGGAGTCCAGAGGGCTGTTCCATGAAAGCAACTAAAGAAAGTTGCGCTTACATGATACAGCCTGGCTTGAATTAGCGTCAGTTTTTACTAAAGCCTCAACCCGTTCCACTATCGCGATTCAGCCGTGTCAAATCAACGCTAATTCTAGCCACGTTTGAACAAGCCTTAAGTGTGCGCGTTCACGGGGTACATAAGCAGCCCAGAACAGTCGATTGTCGAAATGAAGCTACAATTGTCTCAAAAGGAGGGGAAAAGGACAGCCTCGACATTTTCAGCGGCGGAGCAGACACTGCTGATGGAACTATATGGAGAATATAGGGACTGTCGGGGGACTTCATATCATGTTTTACCTTGCCACTGTCGCCAAGAGCATGCTCAGGAGGGAATCTGTTGGGTTTCTTGTTTTCTACTGTAATTTGTAGAGCGTGGTCTTTACCTGCTCTACCTGTAAAGCGTCATGAGATAACTTCTGTTGTGATTTGACGCTATATAAATAAAGTTTGATTGATTGATTGAACACTTGTTGCATTTGATGTGTGACTTGTGCTATATGAATAAAATTTGATTGAGTAATTAATTGTTTATTCGGTTGATTTCGGAGACTGACAGTGGTAACACATGATTTTCATTACGTTTATTTTTATTAAGTAAACACGTACATTCATGCTTGGTTGCATTGTGGGAAATAAGTCTGAATTTATATTTCCGAACACGGACATGGTGCTACATAATTAAATTTAAATTTAATTTAATTGAATATGTGATGCCAGGGCAACAAAATACATGACGGGACCATCATGTGGGGGTCTGTTTCCGTCTGTCGGACATTCTTTGACACGCAGCTGAGCTAAGCTTGATCGTAAGCCTGCCACGGAGCAGGCTAGTTCTGCTGACCAAGTTACCATGGTTACTGAGTAAAGGCCATACTGCTGCTATTGAACATAAGAAGAGGAGTGCTTGGGCTGCCATTTGCAGTGAATTCAATGCAAATGAAAATGTAACCACAAGAGTGGTACAGCAACTGCAGGTAAGACATGTCTATTATGATCTGTATATCACAGATGTCATATAGTTTTGTGACATTTAATTAATTAATTTAATTGAATATGTGATGCCAGGGCAACAAAATACATGACGGGACCATCATGTGGGGGTCTGTTTCCGTCTGTCGGACATTCTTTGACACGCAGCTGAGCTAAGCTTGATCGTAAGCCTGCCACGGAGCAGGCTAGTTCTGCTGACCAAGTTACCATGGTTACTGAGCTGCAACTCATAAAAGCCACTTTGATGGAACAGAACTCTCACTTAAACTAGCGAGGCTTATCAAAATAAGCCAGGCTATCCCGTTAGCCAGCTTGATGG
>OMLB01049140.1:0-10943 GCA_900302555.1 Myripristis jacobus | reverse complement strand
TTATATTCAGTTGGTATTCAGTGTTAAAATCTGCCAGTGGGATGAGGTAAGCCAACATACACTCCCCTCCAAAAGTGTTGGAACAGTGTGGCCAATTCCTTTATTGAGACTGAAAACATTTGCATTTGGCATCAAAAGATGAATATGAGACAAGAGATCAACATTTCAGCTTTCATTTCCAGGTATTTACATCTGGATCTGATACACAACTTAGAAAATAACATTATTTGTAACAGAACACCAAATTTTTAGGTGAGCAAAAGTATTGGAACAGATAGGCTTAAAATGGATTAAAGTGAATAAGACTTAATATTTAGTTGCAAATCCTTTGCTTGTAATAACTGCATCGAGCCTGTGACCCACTGGCATCACCAAACTTTTGCATTCTTCTTTTGTGATGCTTTTCCAGGCTTTCACCACAGCCTCTTTCAGTTGTTGTTTGTTTTGGAGGGTTACTCCCTTCAGTCTCCTCTTTGGCAGGTAAAATGCTCCACTGCTCCACCAGTCTAAAACTTTCCACTTCTTGTCCTCGATGAACTCCTTTGTTGTTTTGGCAGTGTGTTTTGGGTCATTATCTTGCCACATTATGAAGGATCTCCCAATCAGTTTGGTTGCATCTTTCTTTAAATTGGCAGACAAAATGTTTCCGTAGACTTCTGAGTTCATTTTTCTGCTGCCATCATGTGTTACATCATCAATGAAGAAGAAACCATGCAAGCCCAAGCCATGACATTACCTCCACTGTGTTTCACAGATGAGCTAATATGATTGGGATCATGAGCAGATCCTTTCTTTCTCCAAACTTTAGCCTTTCCATCACTTTGGTAAAGGTTAATCTTTGTCTCATCAGTCCATAAAACTTTTTTGAGGTTCATCTCTGTACTTTTTGGCAAATTCCAGCCTGGCCTTCCTATTCTTCTTGCCAATGAGTGGCTTGCATCTTCTGGTGTACCCTCTGTACTTTTGTTCAAGGAGTCTTCTGCGAACAGTAGATTGTGATACCCTCACTCCTGCTGTCTGGAAGTTGTTGCTGATTTCACTAACAGTTGTTTTAGGGTCTTTCTTTACAGCTTTCACAATGTTTCTGTCGTCAACTGCTGCTGTTTTCCTTGGTCTACCTGTTCGACATCTGTTACTTAGTACACCAGTGATTTCTTTCTTCTTCAGGACATTCCAAATGGTTGTACTGGTTGCAATGTTTGTGCAATGGCTCTGATTGATCTTCTCTCAGCTTCACAATTGCTTGTTTTTCACCCATAGACAGCTCTCTGGTTTTCATGTTGGTTACACATCTAACTATAAATGCAGTCTGCACAGGCAAAACCCAAGTCTGAAACTGAGCGTAGACATTCAGCGCTGTTTATTGTTTGAATAATCAATGTAATGGGACACCCCTGGGCAACAAAACACACTCGTCACTCACATGTTCCAATACTTTTGCTCACATGAAAAATGGGTGGGTTCAAACAAAAGGTGCTATCTTCAAAGTTGTGTATCAGATCCAGATGTAAATACCTGGAAATAAAAGCTGAAATACTGATCTCTTGTCTTATATTCATCTTTTGATGTCAAACCCAAATGTTTTCAGTTTATAGCAACAATAAAGGAATTGGCTTCACTGTTCCAATACTTTTGGAGGGGAGTGTAATTTTGATGCTACCCTAATCCAAAGAAAAAAAAAACAAGTTTAAACAGCTTAAACTGAGTAAAGAGCATTTAAAGACCGGGGATCTGAGCTGAAAGAGTGCAGGCAGCTCGAGGTTCTCATCCATTTAACTTGAAAGAGTTTGAACATTCATCTCGAGGCTATGCTGGTCCAAAGGTCGGATTGAACAGATAATCTCATCTTTTTTTTTTTTTTTTTTTTTTAGCCATGAAAAAATGTATTTGAATCCAAAGGTGTTAAAGTAAGTAAGTCAGGTGACCATACAAGCTTGTCTTTTATGATCTTGCAGGGGTGAGCTGGTGTCAGTACGTTAGTTCTGAGGAACCTGGTGAAGATGTGCCCTATAGCTTTTAAATGACTGTAATCTTCACTGACTACTGTCTGGAATTTGCCACTTGTTCTTCTGTTGCTTTTCTGAGACTTACCATCACTTCAATAAATCTGCCATGTTACAGCCTTTGTGTGCCACAAGGATTGGGTACAGTATAAGTACATCCCTTTATATTTTCACTTAGCTGCAACTGGAGTGTAACGTCGCTACAAAATTATCTCAAGTGGCTGGCATGAATTTGGAATTGATATGTAAAGGTCTGCTCAGCTGAATCCTTCATGCGGTTACTTTTATTTGCTATTGATAAAACATTTTAGACCAGGCTTGTGTCTTTTAGATCGAAGGAATTTTGTCAGGGAGATTATCAGTCACCTCTTCTCTGCAGGTCTTGATGAACAGAAATGCTCATAATCCTGGTGCACCTTAAATATGCTCTTTGTACCGTTTGATGGAAGATGTGAACTAATGTTAATGGGAAACTCCACTTTACTCTAGATTCTCTTGCTGCTATTTATTGTAAATGTAAAGTCACAGTGTTAGGTTTTTTTTCCATGCCTTGATGTTTACTGTATCATTATTTTGCAATTTATAATTAGACTTTTATGGGGCTGTACCAGTGGAGAAGATCAGTAATACATGATGTGGTTGGTAAGAAAACATATTGCTGTGCCTGAAGATGGAGTAGCAGTTTAGAGTCCCATCCTCTTGGGGCCATAGATCAACTTCAATAAAGCTGAAAAACAAACCATGTGTTTTGCTTGATTGAGGCCTCCCATTTTTACTCTATAAAATTCAGGAAGAATATCAGTGAACTGTCGGTACAAACATGGGCAGTAATCACAGCTAAATTCAGTGTTAGTTTGGAGTCTGGACTGGCGCCACACTATTTTGCAAATGTGGATTAATTAGAGTGTTGTACTCATTTTATTTCAGGTATGAGAAACTGGTAACTTTGAGTAAATGATATTTCATTTCCACACATCTCACTGAGTTTTGTTGAGAGTGACTGACTGAAGTAACTTTGTGACCCAGTTTCTAACTAGGGGTTTAACATCAGCCTCTCCTCCATCAGATCCGTTGCACTTAACTACCATGAACACTGGAGGGCAGCTACACCCAAGTTCTCGAGTCACATTAGGTATTTAGGTCTCTGCAGCCAGATTCATGCAGGCACAAATTATTTGATTTCATGGCTGTTAAAACTGGTGGAAATTGTTTTTTTTAACAGCCATGGTAAGATCAGATAATACTAGACACAGCCACTAAAAGTTAAATATTAAATCTCTTCCTGTGTAAATGTGCTTCGTCAGCCCACACTGAGAAAACTAATTCTAAGTTCAGCAAAATATCAACTGAATCACTGCATCACAAAAATATCTGGTAATATCAAATTTTATGTAAATGCAATAATGTGACAATGATATTTTTTCTTTTTTTTCACATTTGAGCAAAATCTCAAGGCTCACCTCATTTAACTCCATGACTTACCGGCGAGGATCTGCACACATGCCAAGCTGTGTGAAGCGGAGCAGGAGAAGACTAGTTTGTGGCAGGCAGCCACAGAGGGATTAGGACACCAAAGAATGGGAATGGAAAGCGCCATTTGTCACAAGAGAAAGGTTACACCGTTGCATTGTGTATTTATCACCCTGGATCCAGCTTCCTCATGTCTCTGCTGCTACTTTGTTCTACTTCAGTGTGCAACATGAACATGAAAAGATGTCTTAACGACTAAATACACAGCACCATGTCAAACTGCTATTTGTCAAGTGTAACAGCCAAGTGTGTCTGCGAGTGTGTGTGTGTGTGTGTATGCTTTTGTGCATGTGAGAGGGATGTTCCCGAAGTGCTCCACTCGTGTGTTTGTGTCCTCTCTCTTGGAAACCTGCTGGATTAACTGACACATAAGACACGCACGTTGTCATCAGATATGTGCGCATGTGAAACGCTTGTCAACCTGTGTGTCTGGTGTCTCTGTGTCTATGTGTGTGTGTGTGTTTGCTCTGTCCGTGCCAGGCTGAGCAGGTTTTAATCTCCAAGTATGCGTGCATACGTCTCAGAGGGTGTGTGTGTGCGCCCATGTGCCTGTGTGTGTGAGATATGAGAGCAGCCAAGGGGGTTTGTCTGGATTAGAAGCTCCTAAAATATTCGGGTCGGGGTTTGAAGATGACTCATGCAATAAAAACAGCTCTACTGTGCTCAATGAAGGTGCTGGTGTGTGTTTGGGGAGTGGGAGCATGGAGGATCATGGTCATGGTCTTGTGTGTGTATGAGTGTTTGGGTCTTCTGATGATGCTTCCAGGGAGGATCACAAAGGCCTGACCTCCAGCCTGAATGGAACCTATTAGCCTAACGAGCTAAACCTGCCTGGCAGCAATGTTTAGCAAGAAGGGATTTAATAGAAATCCCTTTAATCGTTTTGCCTTGTGGTATAATGCATAAAGGGTTTGCTTTATGACAAACTAAACCGGTACATTTGTATGCAGCGGCAGCAGCTGTGTTGGTGCTTCACAGGAAGAATGACAACCAAACTCTGTCAGCCGATATAATCCTTGATTCCTGTGAGTCTAGTCCTGGGACGAAAAACAGACAGAGGTCACGACCCCTCAGCTCATCAGACATCCTATGATGCTCCAGTACACTGCCTAGTATTTTCTATTCTCTTTTTTAAATTCCTAAATCAATCTTAACCTCAGACTTTATTTGACAAATTATTCCTTTATTTGTGCTGATGCAACTGCACATCAACCAGATGCAACAACTACACAGCCTGACTTTCCAATGTGTATGTTACACATATGTTGACACTCAGGCCGTAAACTGTTAAAAAATAAGTTCAATAGTTTTTAAAAAGAGCAATCATACGAAAGCATTTACTTGGTCTTAGTTTCTGGTGTATGAAGTCAGATTTGCAGTCTTATAAGGATGAGGCACTTCAATCCCCTATTATCCACTATCAAACCTCATTACGGTTTACAGCTTTTAAATCATTTTCTACAAATTACAGCTATGTTTATTGGTACATACTTCACAGAAGGTAAAGATTTCTCTTTAGTGAAAGTTTTCTCTGTGAATCTTTACACCCTAGGTGCAAACTGTCATCTAACAAAAAAAAAATCCTTTTTTGATGCATACTACTGGAATCACATGAATCATTTTCAAAATAAAAAGAAATCTTTGGTCACAATTCACAGCCCTATGAGATATGAATTAACACACAATCTTTTTAGTGATTCACACATGATTTGGGCAAGTGTTTCAGACGTGAAACGGGGATTATAGATTAATTCTAACTATGAACACGTCTCCTTACCCATTTCACAAATGCACCAAACTCTTCCAAACTGCCTTTCTCATTCCTAGAGGTTGTTTGTTGTCTGTGTCACTGACTTGAGGTCGAGGTAGTGCTCCTCTATCTCCATGGCGAGTTCAGGGATGCTCCTCCTGATATCCAATGGTAAAACGTTCTCCTCGTCCCACGGAGGCTCTAAAGCGTCAAACTGGGAGCGCAGCAGGTCCGCTTTCATATAATGTCCCTCCCGGGCCTCCATCCTCTGGTGAATGAGATCATAGTCACCATAAAGGAAGAGAAAGTAGATGTCGGGGATGGTGGGAGGCGGATCTTCGTTAGAAGAGGAGAAAGTGAGGGCTTTGGGGCCAAAGAGAATGATCTGTCTGTAGAGGCGCTTCAGGGCAGAGCAGACCACCAGAGCATCAGCACCTGAACGCCGTTCTCTGAGGAGAAACCACACACAGTTAATAACAAGCACTTAACCGTGAACCGAGATGTGATCACGACGACACAAAAAAGTTTAAAATGTTGGGGAAACGCTTAAGTTCAAGTTAAAAAGTGCAGTCTTGTCACAAACAACTACAGAGTTGTTGAGGGGGAAAGAGAGGAGAGACATAACGATGACTGGATGGAGAGAGGAAAGGAGTGAAGTGTGACTAAGTGGAAGAGGGCGCAGGGGGCGAATAAGAAGAGAGGAAGTCTTTGATGTCGTCAAACACATTTGAAAAAAAAAAGAAAAAGAGCTGTCACACTTTCTGCCTCACCTCCTCTCCCTACTCTCTCTCACTTAATCTGTTTTTCTGTTTTTCTCTCCAAAAGTCGCCTTACCCTCTCTCTCTGGTTTTCATCTTAATTTTCCAAACCATCTTTGATCATTTTTTGATCTTTTTGACATTTCATGCTCGCATATATTTGCCTCTGTGACAGCTCCACCAACAGACACCCCCCTCCAACACACACACACACACATCTTCATCCCCCTCTCTGTCATGGCAAAATCTGCAGTCTGTGTCTTTGAGTAAGTGTACATGTTGTGCACAAGTGGAAAGGTTTGTGTTGAATATGTGTGTATTCTTACTTCACGACGACGTCATGTAGTTTGAGAAGCCAAGGCAATCTGTCCTAAAGGTGTAAAGGGAACAAAAGAATGAGTGGTTATTTTTTTGCTGCTGTAAACATCACGTTCAAAAACTGAAGTACACACACTCCCAAGAAATGTCATTTAAGATGATGCTGAAGGGGGGCAAGCTGAAAAACAGAAGACGCACATGGAATAATACTGGTGGATTTACTCCAGCACGTCTAAACCTGTTAGGGGGCTGCAAGAAAATAAATATGGTTTTAATCCTTTGATGAATGTTTTTTGCCCCTGTGAAATGAATGAAATGACTCCTTGCAGCCTCAAGTCTTCTTCCAAAAGTTTGGACTATAAGTTATATAGCCTGAAAAAGGAAATTAAAAATCATTAAACATTGTTTTGTGTCATTTGAGCACTCTGATTGCACTCTCGCACATTTGTATTTGGTATGAATTCCCATTTCCTTGCACTAGGTCTGTGATTTATTGTGTTGTTGTTGTCATTCATATTGTCCTTTTGCATTCTGTTTTTATGTGAAACCTGGCTGCAAAACAAGTTTCAGATGAGTAGAAGGCAACACACACACCAGTTGCTTTGTCTCTTGCTCGGTGCAGGGAATCAAAGTCCCTGAAGATCCATTTCCAAAGAAAGAAGTCAATTCCCACACAGTTTTTCTCCTCTGTATTGATTTTAGACAAGACATCTTGAGAGAGGTTCTTGTAATCGAAACGTCGACTAACTCCCTGACATACATCAGTGCAGAGGTGAAAAGGTGTATGCGGGAATTTACTACTTTCTTTGCAAAACAAATTTCCCCTAGTGGGACAATTAAAGATAACATGAACTTTGAAACAATACATCTGATTATAGAAAAAAAAACCTGGTGGGTTCTCTACACAGCAAAACCATGGGGTGCAGTCCATCCTCAACATCACAGTAATCTGTGGACGGATTTCTGTCGTAGGACAGAGAATACAACAACAGTTTGGTGAGAAGCTGTGGAAATTTGTACCATCTATTTGGTGTTCATATTGGGTCCGGCTAAATAATGCCAGTATTTTCTGACTGTGAGGGCCTTGAGGCAATGAGGCTTTCAAAGAATTACTCAGTCAGAGCACAAGAGGCTCAAAAAGATCTTTGATTACAGTCAAAAGCAGAGTCAAACTGAACCTGCTTACAAATAAACTGGAGTCAGATTCATATCACAACACAAAGAACTGAACTGAACCTGAATGAAAGGATTCGCGTTCTCTTATATCCACACTTCTGAAAATGCTCTCCTGTTTGGCTATGCCAAGCTCATCCTGCCAGCTCTGATATTGGCATGAAAGTCACATTTTTCCATGGCCTGACAGAAATCATGAATTTACATTTTCCCCTCACTTCATCATTTATTCTGAAACCGCCAACTGTGAAGTAGTTTTAAAAGATGCCAAAGTTTTGGGAGGAGCAGGTCCCAGGGTAATTCTCCCCAAGGATTAAAGAGAAATTTCTGAGTGGGAAATTATCACCAGCCACCGAGCAGTACCTCCAGCCAAGTGCTGACAGATTCTGGCATGAGCTGCCCTAGTTGTTACAGCAGGCGGGTAGACTCACCCAGCTAGCCTGGCAGATAGCCAGGCATTGTTTAGAGGTTTTATTCTTTTTTTTTGAAGTCAGTGTGAACAGGGAGAAAAATAAATAGTAAACAAATTAATAAATCATCTGAATATTAACACCACTGTTGTCAGTGACAGAAAGGGTAGTTTTCCCTCCCTGCTGCTGTTCTCTGCCCTCATTAATGCTCCTCTCACTAATTGTTGAAGAAACTCATTTCTTTTTTTCTGCAGGGCTGAGACAATGAGTTACTCATGACAGAGGTAAAATAGTGCAGCACTCCACAAATGATTAAGAGTGTTTGGTTAAGAGCTGGCAAAACGCCTCCAGTGACTTTGACCAACACACACACAGCTGGGCTGACCTGGTCTGTGAGCGGTTCACCACGAGCCATCTTCTCAATGTTCTCCTTTGGGTGGAAATCGTCCCCTTCATGTAGGGGCCATCCCAGCTGGTGATTGAACACACACACACACACACACACACACACACACATCGTCAGCGTCAAGTCATCAGACTGTGAGCACAGATAGGAAGGAGGTGGGGGAGGGTCCAGTTACCTTGCGGGAGAGGAAGGTCCCCAGCGTGGTTCTGTGTGGGACGAAAGACAAGGCAGAACAGACAGATATGGTTCTACATTATCATCAATTTGAGATAACAAAAAACCCAACAGTGATCTGATGGCTCAAGTGCCATTGACTGTAAAATCATAGACATAGCGTGGTTTATTTTGGTGTTAAATAACAGTGGGCTCTCAGAGGACTGTGGTGCAGACGGCTCCCTGTTTTCCTCAGAGTGGGAGCACCAACAGGGGTCAGACGTATGATGGCATGAGCCTAAACCTTGGACCTATAATGTGGTTACTAGAGCTTGCATGAGTGCCAGGGTGACCTTGCTACGGAAACTAATGTTGTATAACCAGTGGTGTGATGATAAATAAAAAGCATGTGAGCCAGGTCTCTCAGTCACATGGCAAGCATCCACAAATACAAACAAAAGTCTGCTATATTTTTACTAAAGCATTAATTTATGTTTTCCAACCTAGAAGACCATGATCTTCATATGATCTTCATATAACTGAATACAGCATCCCTGGTGTGCTTTAACACTGAAATGGCCACAGTGTAGAGGTGAGTTTAAATTAGCAATATTGTCAAACTAATTAACTGTTATTATGAGTTTCCTTTAAGTGAAAAGTGGTACTGCAATCAAATGATTATTTATTTTCACAGAACTCTTCTCTCTATGGAGATTTAGGACAGGTAAATATGAGTTTGGTTATTCTACATTATCCTCGAAAATTTGACCAAGGTCGCAAAAAAATAGGAAAAGATAAGTGTTATAGGGTTATAGTTTTGTATTTTTCATTAGTTTTTATTTTTATTTCATTTTTTGGTTTTCAATTCAGTGTAATATCAGTTAGGGTCCAGTGAGTGAGTGGGTTTGCTCATGTCAGTTTAGTTTCTATTGTTTAAAAATGTTTAGTTTTAGTTTTTTTATTAGGTGCGGTATTAGTTTTAGGTTTGTTGTTTGTTTTGTTTTTCTTTTGATAAGGGGGTTATTTGTCAGGGGCAAGATTTAAGCAGTTCAGAATATGTATTACAACACAAACAAAAGACTGTGAGGCCAGCTGACTCACAGTCATGTCAACGTCCCAGTCTCGGTAAACATCGACAGACAGACTGACCAAACTGACAAAGACTGAAATCAAACACATTTTCTGTGTACTTTTTTTAAAATTTTAATTTAGTTTTGTGAGCGCATCATATTGTTTCACTTAGTTTTCATTTTTTTCTAAAGTCTTTTATTTTTTATTTTTTTTTTTTTATTTCAATTAACTACAATGTTTTTTCACACCCAGTTTTAGTTTTTAGTTAAGTTTTAGTTAACTATAATAACCTTGGTTGCAGCATTAGTTTCAGAGGTGTTGAATTGGATGCAGAAAACATTCACTAACCTAATTAACGAAATTACATAACATGTTTACATTGAAATCCACACTTCCCCAATCCATATGGAGTGCTATATAATTACATAACTGAATTCAGGACTTTGTAAGGGACCTGCAGACACCTTGTCCGGCCCTACCACACGTACTTTCCGCAGCCTGAAACTCCCATGATGATGTAGATCATCCTAGCCGGCAGACAGGATCGTGCGGCTGCCCTGATCCCAGTCCTGAGCTCAGGGTGTGAGGTCCCGCTCCAGCCAATGGAAACACTGGAAAACACAGGAACAAGTTGTACACATAACTGTACATCTGTTCAATAAATGACATCCAGTTCTTGAATATGCTTCAAGGTGAAATTAAATGTCCGGTGGCAGTAGGATGCCAGCAGATCAATACAGGTTACATCTGTATCAGGTAGGCCGAGTGCATGCAGCACAAATTTATGCATCAATTTAGCATATTCTCTGCGGACTTCCAACGTCGCCTCACCACGCATGCGCAAAGCAGAAACACCTGCTAAATCTGGATTATTGACTAATTTCAAGACGTGTAGCTCCCCCAGCTCAACTCTGCCGTTATCAAAAGCGTTCTGGCTCAGACATTATCCTGTCTGGCAGACGCAGGCCGTCATCTCACAGCAAACAAATGTACCAGAGTGAGTGTGAGACGCTTCCATTGACTCACAGACGGTGGAGGAGGTTTCTGCCGTGTCTGCAAGCCGGCCGCGATCAGTGGTTTTCTATGGGGAATCATGAAGAATCATTGGATTTGAGACGCCACGCGCTGCCGCATTGCCAGGAAGGTTGTTTTGCTGAAAGACGTAATGACGCACTAAGCACGCTCAGCACGTTCAGGATTAAAGGGACAGTATCCCAAATAATGAGCTTGATCAATTTCGGTGGCGTTGTGACAAATGTAGCCTATAGTATTCTTTTTTTTTTTTTTTTTTTTTATTTATTCTCATTATTTCTTTAATTTTGTCTCCCCTGTGAAAATATAACTGCAGAGAGGTTCTGACTTGTTTTCCCA
>OMLB01049134.1:0-15624 GCA_900302555.1 Myripristis jacobus | reverse complement strand
TGGAGTTATGTACTTAACAAAAAAAGGTGAAATAACTGAAAACATGTTTTATATTCTAGTTTCTTCAAAATAGCCACCCTTTGCTCTGATTACTGCTTTGCACACTCTTGGCATTCTCTCCATGAGCTTCAAGAGGTAGTCACCTGAAATGGTTTTCACTTCACAGGTGTGCCTTATCAGGGTTAATTAGTGGAATTTCTTGCTTTATCAATGGGGTTGGGACCATCAGTTGTGTTGTGCAGAAGTCAGGTTGCTACATTGCTAATTAACCGTGATAAGGCACACCTGTGAAGTGAAAACCATTTCAGGTGACTACCTCATGAAGCTCATGGAGAGAATGCCAAGAGTGTGCAAAGCAGTAATCAGAGCAAAGGGTGGCTATTTTGAAGAAACTAGAATATAAAACATGTTTTCAGTTATTTCACCTTTTTTTTGTTAAGTACATAACTCCACATGTGTTCATTCATAGTTTTGATGCCTTCAGTGAGAATCTACAATGTAAATAGTCATGAAAATAAAGAAAACGCATTGAATGAGAAGATGTGTCCAAACTTTTGGCCTGTACTGTGTGTGATCACTGAGGTTAATCAATGTGCCTTGCCTTTGACTGAGACAGCACAGATTTTAATCTATGATTTGCTTGACATTAAGACTACAGTCAATTTATACCTATGTACTTAGTAAGCCAAATGTCTCTGACACTGATTTTAAACAGACGTGCATAAAATAAATAGGAGATGACGGAGCAGTGATGCAGGGCTGAGGGGGTGTTACTATGGAGACCCAATGCAAACAGCGGATCTTAGACTGACTCATGGGGTTTTGAGGGTCACGTTGTGTTAAATCACTGAAGTTCCCTGAAGGCCAAGTGGGTGCCTGCTGGCAACCCAAACTATGCTGGGTAACCCCACCCTGCCAGTGTCAGGTGTCACAGGCCAGTGTGGGACTGTCATACCTCCCATTCTGAATACAAACATCTCAATCAGCATTTAAGCACAGAGAGAAACTAAATATTAATTCAAATGTCAAACTGAAAGGAAGCACACAAATATTACACCTACTGTAATATTTTTTCTGTTAAGTGATCCATAGATCAAAGCTTTTATGGTGTTTAAGTTGACAGATCATGACCCCTCCCATGACAGAGGGCACTTTGTTCTCCTTTACGATCATAACACACCACCGACAATATGCCCAAGAAGAAACCTCAATTTGTCTTGTGGTATGAGTGATTACCCACTCAGGGAACCAAGGCTATTGCCCGCTTGCTGAGTGCTTTATGGTGTGTATACATAATCCATAAAAGCTGTATATTGTTCAGCGGGTGCTTGTCATTTAATCCTAAACTCTGGTCAGGGCCCGGGTGAAGGTTGAACATCAGCATTGTGAAAACACAGGGATGTGATGCATGGTGGTTTGTATGGGATGGCTTGGAGATTGTCCGTTTCAGTGAACCACAGAAATAAGAGCTGCCACACATACTGTCGAATAAAGTCCCCAAATGAATACAGAAACGCAGATGTGTCACTGAAGGGGTCTTTAGAGAAAAGAGGCGTCAGATATTTTTGTAGTATGGTTTATTTTCTGACAGGGTGACGGCGACGGATCACTGGCTCATAGAGAAGTAGGGGTGATATGAGCTGGCCGAGGATTTGTGTTGTGTTACATGTGCTGTTTGTATCCATGGCAACTGCACCGTGTCCCCTGATGCCAGATAGAGTCTGCTGTCCTTGAAAATATTGAGAAACTTAACATGATTAACAGCATAGCATCCTGTTTTTTTCCACTTTACTGTACTATGAGTGGCACATCAGTCTTTGTAGACAGGGTTTATGAGATGTGAAGGTTAGATAGGACTACTTTGTGTCAGATGTGCGCTACGAGGCTCTGACTCAGTAGTTTAACAAAACCAGGTGCTGTGAGCCTTTTTGAGATAATGTTCTATGACTGTCAAACATATGCCCAATAAGTTAAAAAACAAAAAAAAAAGTATAAGCCATTAATTTTCCTGTAAGAATTTTAAATAGGTTGGGTGGGCGATGAACAGTTAAGCAAACATGAATCAAAGGAATGCATCAAGTTTTAAGGAGATTGGGCCATCAGTCAACTTATCCATTCAAGCAAAACGACCATTTCAATACACATTGGTCTGCGGACCTGTATTTACTGAGATATAGACTCAGGGATCCCCATCTGATAAGATTTAGTTATTCCATAATTATTCTATACTGCAGATTGGCAGATTAACAGTGAAGAGTTAGGCACCTATGAACAGAACAGTCATTCTTACACATTCTCTCATTGGGCTAACTTCTAGTCAGTAAGGTAATAATGCTACTATTTTTTCTGGGGACCCCCTGGAACGCCCTTAAAGACCCTTGGGCATCCCCAGATCCCAGGTTGAGAACTGCTGCATTAAAGGACTATACCAGTGATTTTGAATAATTTCATTTACTACAAATACCCACATTTCATGGTGCAACAAACTATTTTGCAAAGCAGAGCAATAAACACTTCAAATACAAAGTCAAATAAAAAAAATTCTGATTTTTCAAAATAAAACTTACTTTGTATCCAGATAAAGAGCTTTCTTTTTCATCTCCCAGGCTTTCTCCAGACAACTTAAATAAAGAAAATCCCTTGATTTTCAAATTTGAATTTTTGGTTGGAACACAACCTTGTAATGTTCTGCTTCTAAGAAAGTCGTCACCATTTATAAACCATGGAGCTGATAATTAGCTGTGAAAAGCAAACGTTTCCAGTGTTGCCACCAAATTTCAAGTCATCAAAACACAACAGTGCTGCCGCTTTCAGGAAAACTAATATGGACAACTTTATTCCGGTGATGGAATACTGGTGTGAAGAAAGTTTGAAGTCTCTGTAAGTTAATTTTCATATTGTAGTGGAATGAATGGAAACCAATGGATGGATAAAAGGTTGGAAAAAATATGGGAATTCTCAGATATGACTGTTTGTTTTTGGGAAAAGATGAGCAGAAATGTGAAGTATAAATATTTTGTAGATATGATGCTCAAGAGAATAACTAGCATGGTCCCTTAAAGAAACAGTAGCATATTATTCAGGAGTTTCTATCAGCATACTCAATAGATGATACAGAAACACATATTTGAACTACAGATTAATGCAGGCTCATCGTGGAGGACTGCATTTTTTCCCCTTATTTTAACAATGTCTGCACCAAAGTTCAAACAGGGAACCCCAGAGCAGACACAGACACTGAGGATTAGTATTCACTGGTGATCAGATCTTTCAGAAATAACAGGTTGAGACTCTTGGCAGGTGAATAGACCAGCTTTGTGGGGACTTCAATGACATATGGAGGGCAGGTAGGTGAATAACTGGTGAGTATGTTTCTATAGACAGGAGAGTTGTGTTAGTGGAGGCAGATTGAGAGAGCAGTATAGTGAGTAGAGTAGATCTGACAAATGGCAAGAGCAGCTTTGAATGGAAAAACAAGGTGAGCACCAGACAAAGCTCGTGAACAGACTTGTAGCTGATGAGAAACAGCTGGAATGATGAGCGGAATCGACGATTTGGCAAAGACTGAGCTGAGCATTGAGGCTTGAATGCAGAAGCTGATGGCCATGAAGTGCAGGTGTGTAACCCATGTGACAGTGAAGCGCCGCACCTTCCTAGCAACTGAAGAAAATAAGAGAGAGAGAGAGACACCACAGCAAGGGCACACATAGAAATACATAGAATTGCTATAGTCTACCTTTGTGTTTCAAATGCATCGAAAAATATAGTAACAATTCACCAAGGTTAGCCGAAATGTGAACTATAGACATAGTTCATGCATTCAAATGTGTTAAAAATGTGTATTCATCTGCTCCACAAGGATTCACAGTCTCACCACCATCCACCACCTTCCACATCATATAAAACAGAGAATGTAGTCCCCAGTCATTCAAAACAGTGCTGATTCTAATTTTTATGTCATATTTTGAATCTTTTTTGTCAATTTCCTACACAAAACCTCTAAAACAGTTAGGAGGTTTACAGTTATTTTTAAAATTGGTTTTGGGGCTGGTTGGCACAAGTTCTGAGATTATGCTTTTCGGTTGTCGACTATCATCTCCGGACACATGGATGACTTCCGTGCCAGCGTTATCATCATGGGAAAGCCAAGCAATCTCGTAAAACATGAGGTATGAGTGGCAAGTAAATGTGTGTACGGCTTTGTTTGTACTCTACGGTTGTATTTCACAAGTTGGTTGGATATTGCTGCATATCAAAAAATCAGTAGTAGAGCAAACAAACGGATATTTTGATGCCAAAAATATTTTGTGACTGAGTCTATTCCTGAAGTCTCACTGCGGTCTCTTATTACACGGCACATTGATTGTGGCTGCCGATGATGTGCTTGTTCAGGTATTCTCAGTCTCAGTGAAGCTCCCCGGATGCTATCTTGGGAGGATAATTTGAGAATGCATGATAAATATACTCCACACACCCACTTTCATTCTTTATTCATTAACCTGCAAACACAGTTTTTTTCCACAGTCATCAGCAGTTCGATGGAAATGAAGCCAGACAGTGTAATGTAAGCCCCTGAGTCATCCTCTTCTTCAGCAGGGGCAACATAATCAAGGTCAAATGTTGCTGGCAGTAAAAAACTTGTAGGGAATTTTATCATTTTGACCCCAGCAGTATGCATTATAATAAGTATCTGCAATCAAATGACTGTTGTTGGTAAAGCCATCACCTACAAAATGCAACAATCCTATTTCATATGTCATAACTGATATTGCACAGTTGTCCTTTGTTTCATTTTTAGGTTTTCACATTCACTCCTATCTACTGTAGCAAGGGACCAAAGACAGTGAATGCTGCCACCCAGTGGAGAACACATATAACTTGCCTGCCTCCTGAGCTGAATTTAGATGAAACAAATATCATCATAAAAGAGAGAAACACCCTAAAAATAGGAAATCAAAAACATGTATTCCACAATATTGGAAGTGAATACAGAATTTTCTCCAAATGTAATCTACTTGGACATTAACTGAATAGTACATACTTTCATCTTAAATCTGAGTTCAGTGGTTTATAATGTGACATTTGGGCTGAATGTTTTTAATCCTGAACAGAATTTGACGGGACGTTCTGATCCTCTTTCTGCCATGAAGCATCACGATGATGTTGTTCTGAGGTGTTTTGTTTCACCAGACATCATCATTCTGGTCCACACAGCACAAGGTGAAGACTGCACAATCTATTTGCAGTCTAGAAAGAGACCTCTAC
The DNA here is from genome assembly GCA_900302555.1 of Myripristis jacobus. NCBI lineage: Eukaryota > Metazoa > Chordata > Actinopteri > Holocentriformes > Holocentridae > Myripristis > Myripristis jacobus. The sequence goes on along the minus strand of OMLB01049134.1, from coordinate 10,359 downwards.
CCTGCCATCTGTTGGGCAAATAATGTCATTACATCTAATAATTACAAAATAATAATAATAATAATAATAATAATAATAATAATAAATCGAATTTATAAAGCGCTTTTCTAAGTACTCAAATACGCTGAGAACTGACAAACTGAGAGGGAAAAAGTGGACAAGACAATTGTATGTTAATTCATCCAGTTACCTCCACAGGTATTCATTGTGTAACCTCTTGAAATCTAGTAATTCGAGGACCTTCTTAAAAATAAAGGTTGACTTAAAGTCTTGCTGACTGTGAGACTATGATTTCAAAGTTTTTCTCACTCAAGAAAATATAAAATTAATGTAAAAGTAAACATTATTTTGTAACTTATCCAGACAATGTGCGGCCTATATTATTTCATCCTTGCCGGTTACATCACAGCTTCTTGGCTTTATGTTTTTATGTCTCTAAGTCCACCCAGAATCCAAACTCCCAGTCAGATCAAAGCTTATCCTGATTTTTGGCATCAAAACTATCCTAATCTCTGCTTCTCTGATTTGAAAAACGCAAAAACAACATTTTAACTTGATTAAAGGTAAAAATGGATCACCAAATCCAAAACCCCAATCAAGTGATCTCGTTTATCTGTTTTGGAAAAATCCAGTTCACAGATTTAATCCACTGTGATTACTGAAATTCTGTCAGATAAGTTTTGAAAAACTGGGCCCCACTGTGTACGGCGGGTGCAGTGGGCTTTGCTGTGTACTTGCTGTGTACAGGCTTAGCCATCTCGGCTAAGGCTCAAGGGTCAACTGAGCCTTGGTCTACTGATTTTAAGAGGAGTGACATGAGATTTCACTTTCAAGTACTTTATTTATTCCCACTGAGATCACTAAAGTTTCACTTGCCCCCTCTAAAGGCAGGTCAGAGCATAGGGTCAACAGGAGTCTGTGCCTCGCTCGAGCGTGCTGCAATGGTGCAGATGCAACAGAGCTTGATCCTAGGTCCTTCATTAAGGGGGAACTTAAGACACCACCCTATGGCGCCACCCGTCACCTTTTCACAGAAGTGTCATTACTACTCTCCCGTGCTTTATGCGTAGCCTGGAGTGTGTTAGCTCTCTTGGTGAGATTAAAGACCAAGCAGGATCTGGCTGTGTGAGGGTGTACACCTCCACCCACTGGGAACCGTTCCATAGATTGTTCAACTCTGTTCCTATTGCCCATCAAACACACTCTTTGTAAAAAGCCACTCAGTGAACACTGCCAGTAAATGATTGATCGAGATTACAGTCCGTCCATCTTCTTTTGAGTCCCTCAGCTCCCAAGGCGACAGACTGGCTACTGATTACCTGGCACCAAATATCCTTGCTACCTCTGATCAGTGAGAGTGAGTTTAAACATTTGCTTGAAAGAGTCCTGCATCAAAAACATACTGCAGAGATCAGGTGCAAGGCTCGGATGTTGCTGCTTGAACAAAGGAGGTGATTCGAGTGTGAAAGAGGTAGTGATTTGAACCTCAGTTACACAGCATTTGACAGGAAAATAAATTACATTTCATGTAGACACCTCTATAAACAACCTACTGTTACTATTTGTCTGAATTTGGAAACTAAAATCCCTGACTAAATGTTAGACAATAAAGGAGGCTTGAACAGAGAAACTTGATTCGATTCGCTGTTATTGCTTAACTGATTAAATACTCATATGTTCAACAGGGAACTATGACAGCCTGCAGTTGCTCCTACTGAATTCACTTTAGCCACTCAAATCGAGTCAACAGTAGGTGTTTGATAAGAAAGAAAAAAAAAGAAATTCAAAAACTATCAAAAATCCACCCTTTTTATTGCAATGTCAATTCACTAGGAAGCTCATCCCACCACTTTCAAATGAATAAACGGTTTCAATCATTATTTGAATCCAATTTATTTCAAATTTCATTACATTCAACAAAAACATGCTGACTTGAATACATTACAAAAATACAGTCATTAAACGCACTCATAAATTACATTTATACTTTTATTTAACAGCAATGACATGAGAACAATCATAGCTGAGGTATCATTCTCTAACTGTGCGTTCTGTTGAATGGACATAAAATAAGTTTCTCCCTGCCACCGTCTCTCTGCTAGGGAAATCCAAAATTCTAAATAAGGAGCAGCATTACACTGAGCTGCCATAACTCGCACACAACTGTGAGACGCCAGGGCCTCCATTAGGAATAACACAGAGGACTGTGGAGGCATTTTTCTCACAACTGCAGCCTCAGGGTCAAGCTGTTAATCACAGAGTGCATCAGACTCTGAAACACTCTTGCATAGAAAAACACTGGATCAAGAAATCTGACACTTCACACATGGAGTGTAATTTTACCCTGGGATGGAGACAAAAAAAAAAAAAAAAAAAGAGGTCTGCAGACTTTGATTGTTTAGAGTTGTGAAAAAAATGATAGCTCTACCATAATGCTGAGGCTCTGTTCAATTTGCTACAGTTTATAAATAAATAAACATCAGAATTAGGGATGACGGACAATTGTGAACATGGAGGGGTTTGTTTGCTTAAGCTAGTGAACATGCTAAAAATAATGGGCCACCCTGTTGGGGATATATACGAGTGTGCCTTGAGCTCTAAAAGGACCTGAGATTCGACTTTCAGACCCCCTCCGTCGTGGCCGAGCGGATGAGTTCTAGCAGCCGCGGCACTAATCCTACCGCACCTCCAGTTGAGATTTTTGAGAGTGCAAGGGATCTAGCACCACAAGGACTGGGAATCCACAAGCAATAGGCTGGATCAACAGGGATCAGATGGGATCAGTGAGGATGCAGAGGCCCTGGATCTGCGCACCACTGACAAGCAGTCACATGGTGCAGAGCAGAGAGCAGCGGGGTGTCAACCTTACAACAGCTACAGATTGCACTGGCAACAGGAAGGAAAAAAAAACACCTTGCACAAACCTTGCTGCATCTTGTCTCAGCAACACTTTTTTTCCTTGAGCAGATATTGGAGGAGCTTTGATTTGCTTATGTTTACATTTCATGGGTTATTATTCTTTTAAAATACACAAATGACCTTTGAATATCCTTAAACATTACTGGCCACAATAAGATGATCTTTCCCAAACACTCTCCACTGTAATTTCATTATTTTACTATTGATACTCATAGAGGTTTTAATTATTCATTGTTGTTTCATACTGTCCCTTTCGACATATTCAAAACTACGATTCCTCCAACGTTGAATCCTCTGACCAGTAGCTGGAAACAGGTATCTCAATGTTTTGGCAGTGATGAGAATTACACCTTATACTTTATTTTCTTCTGTTTACAGAAATCAGCAGTAATCCACAGGACAGGCTACCATGAGGTGGGGTGTGCAGCCGAATTCATACATTCAACTCAGATGCCTTAAAGAGCACTTGTGTCAACTGCTGTATAGGTTCAGACCTCCTGTAGTCACTTTAGTTAAAGGAGGCGCGCACTTTCCTGCCTTTCAGAGGCTGAGGTGGCCTGTAGTTGTTCTCCATCCGTGTCCTCTGATCCTCCTCCTCCGTGTTGAACAGAAGCATTCGAAACTTGCTCATCTGCATTGGGAGAGACGCAGAAACAGACAGTTTTTCCTTTCTATATGTGCAAAAGAAACCATAACCTTTTATTTTATTTTATTTTATTTTATTTTATTTTATAGGACAGGTGCCATAAGCTAAACCTTTGTTCCGTAACACTCCAAGTATCGAAATATACCACTCTCCACCTTTGTTTTAGTATTTCACCACAGCTCTTGGTCTACTTTTATGAGGGGAAAGGAAAGGAAAACAAAATAATACCCTGTTACATAAGGGCTTTTCCCTGCTGGGTCTCCATGCAAGCATTTCTCAATTAAACCCCCGCAAAAACACTTCTACCCATCCAGCCATCCGTCAGGATAATCAGCTGGAGGGGATCAAAGACTTGAGCCCCTGGAGTCATAGGTTGTGGGGCCAGTCGCCTAGCTTACACCCCACCCACAGCCGTGCTAGAGACCTGGGTATGCAGACAGAAAGCTCATGGCTCCATAATTAAAAGGGCCCTGTTTTTCATGGGCAGTGACGGAGTTAAAAGATGGGGTCCAACAGTGGAAGAGTAACAAAAGAAGAGCATGTGAGAATGGGATCAAGAGGCTGGCAACAGTCTCAGCTGGGTCAGCTCACGGGGGAACCTGAAAGGCATGTGCTGCCTTCATCCAGCCTGTTGGTCAGCTTACCTTGTCAACAAACCCGGACTATCAGACACACACTTTCTCAATAACAAGCCTGAAACCTTGTCTACATTCTGTAGGCAGTATAAGAGTTGGACAGTGAAAAGAAGGCAACCCCACACATTGGTCCCTATGAATGATGCTGTCTATGTTTGGGCTAGTCAGTACCAAATATGTTTGAACTGTAATTACAGCATTAATCAGTCATTTTTTAATAGCATGGTGAGATGCACCACTGACCCATGTGTAATCAAGATCCCAACAGCAATGCCCGAAATAAAATATGTGAAGGCACTTCCCCTTTCCCCAGCAAATTGTGGAAAAAGAATTTACTATTTTCATAGCATTCTGTTTTTATGAGGCCAGTCAAAAACTGCAAAGTAGATAAAACAGTCTCATTTTGTGAACCACATTATTGCCAAACACACACACACACACACATCCCTGGATAGAGAGATGGTCAAAGAAGCATTTACAGTTGTGTTGCTGCAGTATTACCTTCCAGAATTTAAGAAGAGGAAAGACATTTCATAAGAAAAAGAAGAATGACTCTGCAATGTGAGGAGACTGCAGAGAATTTGAGAACACTGAGTCAACCAGTGCCAGTGTGGGCCAGTTATGTATTTTAGCACAGTGGTGTTGATTTACACTGACATTGTACATGAAGGTGATTGATGTTGCAGCCATATGCATAAGTGGAGCATGGAGACTTACCGCTGCACATGAATTCACAAGGGAAAAAAGTCATTTTACAGGGCTGTACATCTGAAAACTGTACACACTCTTGGGAAAATACTTGCCATTTTTAAGATCTTGTATGCATGTAATGTTTTATCCATTATTATTGATGAATATTAAAAAAAAGTGCATATTTCTGGTGATTGCAACATACTATGCCATGTCAAGGAAAATGCAGGTCACATGCCAAAAAAAAAAAAAAAAAAAAAGCCAACACAACCGGATTAGGGTTAACGCCGTGCAGTAATGGAGTTAAAGCTGTGCTGTATGACCTGGAAGAGCCAAGGAATCATTTACAACTTACACTGCTACGATTTTGGCAGTGCTTTCTCACAGATCAGCTTTACTATTCCAATACAAGGAACAACTAATGTTAAAGTGACACACTTGACAAGACTTTCCTCTTTTCTTAAAAATCAAAAACGAGAAAGAAAAATATTGATTGATGGCTAATATACATTATCTACATCCTACAACAAATAGCACTGTTTGTCTTACGTTGCCATCTTCCTATTTCCAAATGACAATGAGTTTAAGAAGGTGTTGGCTCTTGGTCTTGTTATAATATTGCAAAGCAGCATGCTTTCCTTGCCTCTTGTATCTTCCTTTTCTCTTTACATTTGCTCTACCTCTGAATTTGTATTTTTAGCAATAATTTCATTTCTTTGTCATTTATATCGTTCATGAATAAAATAACAGTGTTTTTTTCCGTGCCTTAGGCCACACTGTAGGCTTTAAATTTAGTATTTAACCATTTCTGGTCTTGCACGCTAAATGTCTGGATCTTGTGTTTCCAGCTCTCACCTGTTTTTCAGACACTATGATTGGCTCCTTCAGGACGATCCAGATGACACTCTCATGGAGAGGGGGGGTGGTCAAGGATCCAGGATAGGTCCAGTAGTGGAGGCTGCTGGGTAGGAGGCACTTGGGGTTGAAACCTTTGAAATCTGCAACACTGTTCTGTAAACACGAAAACACAAGCTCTGTATTACTGCGATAACGCTGAGCACCAACCATAAACCAGAGGAACAGTGCAAGGCAATAAAATCATGTATGAATCCTGCATGAATTACTCACCTTAAACTTCACCATGAACAGAGCATCTGTTATTTTGTGGAGCCACCTGTGATCATCACCTGTCTAAAAACAAAGCACCAGTTGTCTTGGAAATTGATTTTTGATCAATCAGATTACAAGACAAGGCATTTTTGTTAAAGCCTACAAAATCCTCAGAAGTCTGTTCATTTATATGGAAATCAACTCATGCAACTGTCATGGGAGGAAATAAACATCCAAATAATTACATTAGTGTACATTACAAAAGTATAGAAACCGCCTTTCTGAAATGCAGCTTCAATTAACATTTAGGTTAGCTGAGATCTTCCACAACAACTTTTTCTTCCTTTACAACTTCTGCCATTCATGAACCATTGTATCTCAACAAAATGATCCCATCCTGCAGAAACTGCTGTCAGCATGAAAAAAATCTGACGTTGCAACAATGAGAAACGACACAAGAAACATCTCAATGAGAATAACTGCAGTTTTTAAAAAAAATAAAATGGGGTATAGTGGCAGCAAGTGGGATAGCACAGACAAGCATCTTACCTCTAAAAAGATGCCGAGGACAGCAAGGCCATCAGGGGCTGTTGCTGCCTCCCCAAACGTCTTGTATTTGGCAGCGTTCCAGTGGACTAGATGAAGCTGGAGTGGGTTAATATGGCATGTGGGGGAGAGAGAGAGAGAGAAACAAAACGGGAATAATAAAAACAGTGCACTGTGCCACATTGAGGTGTTATCAGGAAAAGCCACACCAGTTTTACTCTAATAACTACGGGAACTTCTCAGCATCTGCAACAATTTAGACACTGATGCTCATTATGAGAAGAAAATAGTCCACAAAGGGATTAGTCACATTAAACGTTTGCAAAAGGCAGCATATTTATAAGGTGTTCATTTTATTCAGGGCAGCTGTTCACATTTTTCTTACTGTTGTATTTTAGATTTGTTTTAGCTTGTGTGTGGGTGGCAGCATCCCTAAATGATGATTTGAAGAGACAATGAGTAGAGGATATTATTTTCTCATGCAATACCTTAACCAAGCACCTAAAATGGTTCTACATGTGATTTTGTGTGTTTGTTTGTTTTCCCCCCCAGACACTGACGTGCAGTCACTCCAAACAGAGACACTGACCTCAGATGCATAGCTCTTCCCTGCAACAGTGTGCTCAGAGCCGTGACAGCCCTTTCCACCCCAGTGGAAGTGGAACTGTCTCAGCCTGTAGCCGTTGTCAAGAGGGCCTCCCTGGATCACTGCAGAAGATAAGAATAGATGGAGGAGAAAAAAAAGGGCAGGCATTTACACACATGCACACCTATCTCCATTCTCTGTAGGTGGTAGATGAACTGCCTTCCAGTGGCATGATGCAGAGAGAATCCTGTGTCCAAACAGCTTAGTACCAGTGCAGGACACACACACACACTCACAGCACAGGATGATTTAACCTACCAGACCCAGTAGAGCTCATTAAATCCCTCTCTCAAAGCTGAGACAGAGGCACGAACAAACAGATAGCCTGGTTTACCAGCCAAACTATCATTAGCACACCCTGGCACAAACTTTAGTTTGAGACATAAATAGTCAAACCTTAGCTAAATACACTGATATTAAAAAACACCAGGTTTCAGAGCAGTCACCTACATTGGCCCACACTGTTTACTGTAATGAGGAGCATGCCAAAAGAGTGTATTTTAGATGTATAATGAAAGAGATTTAATGGGAGACTGATTTTAAGTCTTAGCATAATAATTATTCACTGTTGCATCCCTAAACAGAAAGGTTTAATGTGATGCAGCCCATTATTAGGGCAGTACTAGAGAGGGTTTTCTGGGTCTGTGGATTTCCCTGCTGGGTATGGATCTGTCTGTCAATTTAATCTGATTAGGATTCATTGTTATTCAGCTGTTGGCCTCTTGACAGACAGGCTGTACCAGTCCCAGCCCGGTTAGCATAGCAGGGATGGTCAAAGAGCAGAAAAAAAATACTGTCCATCAAAAAGGACATCAAGGTAAGTCAGAAGAACAATGTGATAAAAATCTGTTTACCTCAAAAATGAGGTAGAAACAGGTTTGAGAAATCGTCCAACCCTTAAAATGGAGAGCATATGGCCATTTATGATACAGCAACAATGCCGATGTGCTGAATCAGGTAGTTAATGATAATATTGGTGTTGTAAATTGTGATGGCCTTGCTGATGTTGATTCTAATGACTGCTTGAAGAAAGGACTGCACTGATTAACAAGTAGGGCTAGTCCTTGATTCCTGTCTTGTTTGTTGTACACATTCCAGGAGAGGTCGTGGAAACGCCATGCAATTTTGAATGAAGATGGATTGGTTGCACAATATGCATGCGTCTTTCTTGCTTGCTGTAAGAAAACCAGCAATGCCTTACTACTCTTCTCTTTGTCACTTAAACACACCTTGTAAGTTGGGCAGGAGGCTGGCATGTGTGCATTTATGCATGTGCACACCCTAATACAGCCATACAAGGAAAGCTGACAACTGGGTATGCAGATGTGAGTAAATGAATGAGCATGATGAATTGCAGAGGATGTGTATCAGAGAGCGGTTTCAGCATGGTTCTCCGGTTTGATGGATTATGGCCTACTTGCTCGTTCGGTGGAAATTGTCATCGCCAAACAACCACACATCTGAGCTTATCATCCATGGTAATGATAGGGTGGTTAACACGGATCCACCCAATGATAAAAAGCAAATAGGGCCATAATAACCAGGGAGGTCACCTCATGTTATTATATCGCTACCCTACCAGACAGATACTCATACACTTAACTGCTGGCTGCACTTTCCTCCAGCATAATCAGGGGTTTATTTGTAGCCTATGATGAGGGTCTGTTACATACATAGTTTGCACTTTCTTAAACTTGTGCTCATCTCCCCCCTCAAGCATATATTCATTGAAATTTAACTTTTATCACCGATCCACTGTATCTTGGCAGCACACAGCCAAGCCAATATCACTGAACTTTGACCCTTTAATGCAGCCAATAACCGCTGTGTACACAGACCATGCCAAAACTTGACTTGGTAATGCCGCTGGTGATTTCCAATTCAGACACATCTGGACCTTACAGATTGTCTGTATAGATACAAAACCATAGTTACTATTTGGATGGTTGATTTGGGTTGTCCTGAGGGTGATATTTGATTCGTAAAAAGACTTTGAGGGTTTGAATTTTTGAAACTGAGTGCACAAACAGATGGCCGAGCAACAAGTGATTCTCAAGTCAAGACAAAATCCAACAGCTGTTTCTCACCCGTTCTATCATCTGAGTCATCAAAGTCCACCACTACAGAGTGTCCGTTGTTGGTGATGTTGATGGAGTTACACTGGTCGTAGCTCAGGAGAATCGGTGGCAGACTGGGATCATATGAAGCCTGATGAGGGTCGATGTCAATGGGAGACTGGCGGTCCCCCTGAGCAACAGGAAAGTTTTTGTGCCACACAGACGGGCCTGGCATGTATAGGGAGACATCACCAGCACTTGTTAGAAACTTATTCTAGCAGTACACATGGACCTTCAGCATTAATTTGTAAAGAAAACCACAGAAGTGGAGCTTAAACAGAGAAATGATAGTCAGATATGGGGTTTCATATATTTGCTCTATGATTTTTCCATCACAGTAATTTGTCCTTAAAACTTTAAAAAAGGCATTCATCACTTTGGTAGTAAAAGAATATGACTTTTGCTCTTGGTTTATGACAGAAAGAGGAGGAAAGGAAGGGGGGACATGCATTGAAATTCACAAAAATAAATAAAACTCAAAGTTGAAGACAAATGATGATCCAGTGCATTGATTATCCATCATGGTGAAATCAATGCCATGTCTTTCCCCACCATCATAACCGGATGTAAGCCACCCGTCAGGCAAAGCCAACAAGCACCTATCCCTTTAAGGATAACAGGGCTAATCTCGTATTAACAGCTATTTTAACATCTAACCCTCTGAGTATATCACGCAATGCTCCAGCAACTAAAACAAGAAGACGGTCTGCACCTGAGAATAAAGCAGTGAATTAATTGCCCACACTGCCTTATTGCTGCAACACCTCACTAATTTGCACGGGAAGGCAATAAACCCTTGAAAGACAGATGCTCTCTCTCTCTCTCCATCTCTCTCAGTGATGAGTTAGGTGTAGTTATTATCTTACCGTTATTCTCTCCATATCCCCAGTGATTCCCTGTCATTGTTCTTTGATTAAAATGTTCTCGTCGGCGTCTGACTGCTGCAGCCTGCTCCACACGTGTGAGGCCGACACGGGCATTGGCCGGTGCGCGGCTATTGATGAAGTTTATAGCAGAGAGGTGGGAATGGCAATAGCCTTTCTCTCGACA
>OMLB01049129.1:0-10024 GCA_900302555.1 Myripristis jacobus | reverse complement strand
GTGTGTGTCAAGTGGACTTTGATGAGAGCAGAGTTGCAAGGGGAATACAGTTAATTTCACAAACGGCTGCACAGAGAGAGGAGAAAGAGTTGGGAGAGACTGTGTGTGTTGGCAGTGGGAAGGCGGGGCATGCACTGTTTACCATCCTGTAATTACCCTCACTAAACACACACACACACACACACACTAAAAAAGTGAAAAATAATTCAATTTGAAAAGAATAATGGGGCTGGTGAGCATCAAGAGTGAAGAATGAACAAGAAACCCAGAGAGAAGAGAGAGCAAAGAGGGAAAGGGAAGACAAAGGGAAGGGAAAAACAAACCAATGTTGAAAAATGAAATGGATGGGGTGTGTCTCTGAGTACGTTTGTCTTAGAAATAAGAGGTAGGGATGGCGAGGACAAATAAGAGGATAAATCAGAAGGAAGAAAGGAATGAAGGAAGGAGACAACTTGTTCAGATATCACTTGCTTAAGTCCATCTGTCCCGCACCACAAAAATCATTTTGTTAACTAATGAAGTGAGAGTGTAGAAATGTAACTGAATAGAACTGGAATTGTATAGGGGACTCTACAGCTGCTAATGGGGCAATGGGCATTCATATTTGGGGGAGCCAGTTGTTTCTGACATTTCCACTGTGACAAAATAAGCATTAATGAAATTGTTATTCTATACCAAATGAGGCAACATGTCTTTAGAGGGGCCTGTGGATCTTATAAGAAGTGAGCCACAGCACTGTTAGCTGCTCAGGTAAGAGTGTCCACCAGATGGCACTACGAGGCACACATTAGCTGGCTTTCAAATGTCACGGCAAACACAGGTGTGCTAGCGCTTGCCAAGGCCAGTTGCATTTCCATCGTCTCTTCCGGTCTTTGATGGTGCCTTGGTGGGGCTGCTGGGGCCAGTTTTCAGGTGCTAATGACCCGTGGGCCAGACAGGGCTAACCAAGGCCTGATACGGAGTTAATGGTCATAGACGGGGAGAGGTACAGGTACAGCTACACAGATGTCGGTGCAGCTGGTAAATACAGATGTCAGTGCAGCAGCTCACTTTTGTCACAGAAAAATAACAGAGAAAAGAAAAATGGAGAAAAGGCGGCAGTACTGGTCAAACAAGGACATTAGGGCTCTGCTCTGACAGTGTTTTCCGCAATGATGGCATTTTGCGATATGTAGTCAGAAAGCTGGCAGCGGTGGGGATCCAACACACAACAGGACAGGTCAGCGAAAAACTGAAAAAAACTGATGTCTCAGTACTAGGCAGTTAAAGCATACAACGCACAAAGTGGCATCCAAAGGAAAAAAATTCCTGTGGTACATAGTTCTGCAGTAGTTAGTGAGGCATGCATGGACGGGATGTGTGACGTTTACACCATCGCAGCAGGTATCGGCAGAACGGTGGAAACGCCAATGATTTTGTTCTCACAACTGGTGCTATTAACACCGTCTGGGGCAAAGATAGACCTAGCTTGCAGTGGCACGACAGTGGAAAGATGGCTATTGTTAAATGCCACACTTAACACCACAGCTGACAAATGAAGCACCTCCACAGACTCACAGATACACACACAGCTTTAATATGTGTGAGGAAAAGAGAAAAACACCAAGATACTGACTGACAGCCATCAGTTCCAAAAACATCTGTCAAAAACAGGTATTTTTTGTTACACATTAAATATATTAATGCATAAGTTGATTAGTACGAGGCTTGAAAGAGAGAGAGAAAGAAACAGAAAGGAGAAAAACAACAGCAAACGATCAAACGCGTGAGATAAACATGTAGAGAAGTGAAAAACAAAAGAACATGTTAGGGGTGGGACTTGTACACGTGTACACGTGTACACGGTTAGCCAATCATAAATGTTTAGAAAAAAACACTAACCGTGTACACATTGTTTTTTTCATTACGTGACTTTAAGTTCACTCAGCGCGATGACATCCACCAAAAATAGAAGCACTGTTTGGCAGTTGTTTCAAAGAAACCTGAGTGGAAACACTGTCAAGTGTACAGTGTCACGCTGAATTAAGCAGCTTTCACATAGCGCGCGCACGGCACAGACCTCGGCCGGCGCAACCATTCATTGTGTATGTGATCGCGGGGCGGGAGGGCGCACCGGTCTGTGCCGAGCTGAGTGCAGCGCGAGGCTGGCGCCAGCGCCCGTGCCCAAGTTGCAAATTTTTAACTTAACTTAACTAACCCTAACCCAGCGCAGAGCGCAGCCCAAACCGCGTGCTATGTGAAAGCCGCTTTAGTTTTTAAGGGTAGCAGCACAGGCTCAATGGTAAACCACCTGCGGTGTAAACACCCGAACAGCCTGGGGACAGAGACCGGCTTCAGTGTAGGTGTGAGTGGAGGACGACAACAGCAAGTTAGCATATAAGATTTCATATCCAGAAAATGTGACAAGCCACGAAGCGAAGCAATTAACAACTTAATTGCGGTTGTGGTTGCAACTGTGTTACTTGAATGGTGACAGCGCCCTCTAGTGGTTGTATAGCAGTCAAAATCCACCAACTCTGAAGACACATGTACACGTACTGTATAATTGCGTGCACACGTTTTTGTACACATTCCCACCCCTAGAACACATGCTATCACATCTCAGGTGTGCAGTTGTTCCTTTCCTTTGGTAATGATATGGAACAGAGAAAAGCAAGGGATTCTTAACATTTGAGAGGCTAAAACCAGCTATAACCAAAATGACTAAACGAGTATCAAAATAATAATCCCAGGGTTTCCCCCAGTGCTTTATAGGCCTGGCGGGCCGCCAGGCTTTTCTTGCCCCCTGTCTCTACCTGTCTACACGCTAACAACTTTTATGCGACATGTCACGGAGAAAGGGTCAAAAACCGTTGGACACTTTCTTTTTCCAAAGTCGGAGGAGCACTGGAGGAGACGATGAGCCCGCTCGTTCACCCCCCGGGCCAAGGGGAGCGAATCCCCGGCAAGCCGACCGAGCTGCGGCTTGATGATGAGGCAGAGCCAGTGTGAGTTAGCACGGATGTTAGCACGTCGTCAGAGCAGCCTTCTGCGAGCCGCGATGGTAAACATTGAACAAGCGTATGGTAAGCATGTTTTGTACTATATTAAAATATGAACAATAATTCAGGGCTCTCAAGCCTTGTATTTCTCACGCAGAGAAATTACCAGGATAACGCCCACCAAGTTGCGCCGCTATTTTTTATAACAGTGGTAGGGCCCTATAATTTCCACGATCACAGAATCGCAGACAGAATCACGGAATTAGCCAAATAAAACAGAATCTATTTTTAACGCAGAATATGACATAATTTGAATGAAATGCTGTTTTGAGTGGAATATGAATGTATGTCTGGCAAAGGCAAAGATTTCCAGACTACAGCAGCGCACTGGCATGGATTGTGTAACAAAGCGAAGAGCTGACACTCCGCTCTATTTTCACTGGCTAACAGCAGCACACTGGCTTAGCTTGTCTATTCAGAGAAGTGGTATCACTTCGGCTTATTTTGCAATCTATGTCATCCCATGCATACTACTGCTCATTCTTTAGTAGCTGAATTGTTAGGTCTGTTTGATAAGTAATTTATATTTTTTAAATAATAATAATAATTTAACATATTGTTAAAATATTGGAATTAAGTCATTACCAAAATTATCATTTTGGCAATGGATTGATTGATTGATACATTTTCTCTCGATCAACTAATCAACTAATGGTTTCAGCTCTATTGTTATGGATGGGTGCAGACCCCGCAAAATCACATCTCATTTTACTAGCTTTTTTCCCAGTTAAAATGAAAATGACAAATGGGCATCCCCAAGACGCCAACCATTGATCACTGCAGCCTATAAGTCAGTAGGCATGGGCCGATGTGTCATTTTGGTGTTACGTGCTATTGCACAGAATTGAGCCCCTTAGTACCCAAAATACATATGCACAAAATAAATATGTATGTGAGAAATTGTTTTTTAATAAAGTCTGGGTTACCTGAACATTTTTCACTGTGCTCCTCAATTTTTTCATTTGGAAACACATACACTCCTTGGGGGAAAAGTTAGAGTAAAGCCAAGATGATGTTTTGAAAAGCTCAATAAAAACAGTGAAATTTAAGTGTGACAAAGTGAAATTGAAAGTGGCCGAAGAGTGGGTTTGGATGACCGCACTGCAACCTCTCAGACATTGCACTGCCTCCCTATATAGTAAGTATCCATTGTGGTTTTATGATGATCAGCTGATGTTAATAAATGTCAATGTTTTCTTTTTTGTGTCTTTTGAAGTAAGCATGAAATTTGACAAACATTTTTTGACTATTTTTCTTCTAGATGCTTTTTTTCTGACATTGTGGAATCCCCTCAGCTAATGGAAATAGACATCACTTCCAATTTTGTGGCATTTTCATAATTTGCATAAAAATCACTTGGTGGTTGAAAACACAGCTTATGTGTGTGAGTGCAACACCCTCTCCCAGCCATCAACATGTAAGACTTAACAACTCTTCAAATGTATTTTTATACATCTGATCTTATTCAGTTTCACATCCTTATATTGCACCACTGGTTGTACACTACAGCTGCAACACACAGTGCATCATGCTGTTAGATAAATCCTGAAACTTAATTTAAGCAAGTTCACTTTAATTTATTTTTATTTTTAATGTTTTGGAAGGAATAATCAGAATGTGTATTATTTTCTTGTATTACTAACAAATTTATAGGGGTATTTTCTGGTCATTTTATTGTAACATTTCACTAATTTCTTGCTCATTCGGGGGCCATTTTTCTCCAATTTGGTTGACACCTTTTTTCCCATGTTTTTGAACAAAATCAAATGAATTTGCCCAAGTTTCAGCAGCTTAAATGTCATAAACAGAAGGTGACTGACCAGGATTTGGGCTGTCCAAAGTGCAGGTAGTTGATGCTGTAGAGGTCCATGTCTTCAGTGTGCCAGGCAAACGTGGTCTTCCACATGCCAAAGTAAAGGTAGGGAGTGTTAACGCCCTCAATGACAATGCCGCACTCCTGCTCCACCATGTCCAGCAGGGTGTTCAGATGGCCAATGTTCCACTCCTCAATGTCCTAAAGGGGAATCACATATATTATTATTATCTGCATTATTTTTACTACTACTACGATGGTAATAACCAGTCTCTTTTCTTCACTTCGGTTGTTGCCTTTTCATTTTACAGTGTACCAACTCACATGGCCAGAGAATGAAAGAGTTGGTAAATATATCAATACTAAGTATTTTACTTTTCTACATGTCAGAGTGTCTGGGTTCCTACTGAACTCACCCTAAAAGTCTTACCATGACCTAAAAATGTTCTTCAATTTTCCTTTGTTACCTGTAGAGCTCCCTGATGTTTCCTGATATCCCCAGATACTAAAATTCCCTGCCTTTCCATCTTGACTACAACTCGAAAAAAACAATGATATTCAAGAAATTTCACAGGTAGTGGAAACATTAGGAGAACACAAAGAAAAACAAGAGGAAGACCAATAGCAACAACAAGGCTACTTTTAGTCTAAGCCCCCTCAGGCAATACACCAGCCACGGTGAGCAGTGGATCAAAACTGGTGACAAAAACACATTTTTCTTGACTGCTGTACAGTTACATGTAAACTGAATGCCAATTATTTCCCTTATCTACTATTCAGTGTTTTGTTTTGGGTTTTTTTCATCAGGTGTACTTCTACTTCTTTACCAGAAGATGGTGCTGTGGGCACGAGAAAATGTCTCTGTCATCTATGGAATTATTGATCAGGTCCTGTTTTTTTTTTTCATTGGTCTGGGTGTTAAGAAAAAAACTGCTGGTGCTGTTGCCATTTTTGGTATGTGTCAAATTTAATTATAAAAAGGATCAGTCACCAAAGATTTTAACTTACTGCATTATTACAGCTAAAATCTGAATTTTCTGGTGCATTTCTTATATTTAATGGATACCCTGTCGAAAAATAAATAAATAAATAATCCCATATACCAATCCATATACATCCCTGCTGGAAGAAAAGTGGGTGTTAATCATTCCCTGGATATTCAATATCATGCCTCTGAAAGTGAGAAAATGGTGGGATTTCAATATGCAGGTTGGTTCTTACCGCATCATAGATGGAGCCACTAACGTCCGCACCATAGATGGGCGACACGAATGTCAAATTCTTCCAGTACTTCCTCTCCAGGTCATCAAAGTCCTTGTGCCGGGGCGTGCAGTACCTGAAAACAATATACAACCAGTTACATGATCAAGAGATAGGGTGCAGCTCTAATCTAGCAGGAAACTAACCATGATATAAATGGCCTTTGTGTGCATGTGCTGTATTGTTACTACATTATTTACTGATATGTCCTTACATAAGTCCATGAGAAAAAAATCCTAATCATAAAAAAAAAAAAAAAAAAAATCAGCATATTAATTGACCTTAAAACAGTATACAATTAACAACACATAAAATGCAACTTACTTAAATGCAACTAAGACAACTTACTTCTTGCTATTAGCCAGTTTGCGGTACTCGCCAACTGTCATGGATTTCTTCTGGATGTTGTACTGGGTGAACAGACCCGACTGGCCCGTTACCACCTGCATGATGGGAGCTGGGATCACCATGTCCTCAATGGTGTCATATGACCGCCGTGGCTTCCAGCCCTTTGGGGGAATCACCTAGTGAAAAAAAACACAGAGTATATACAGTACATGTATTTTCTCTCCACTATTTTAACATTTACATTTTGATGTTTGCAGCTGCAACTTGTGTCAGGACAGACTCCGTGTCCTGTAGGAAAAAGCACATTACATGTGAAGGTGAAATAACAATCAATGTTTCTTATTGCTAGAAACGGTTTGCTTGTCATGTTTATTGACTTTGCACAGCCAGCTGATCTTGAGAGTTCATTATATGATGAAGCCTCAAGACGACCAGACCAATCAGTGTCCTCTGATAAACTAAAGGCAGGCTTAGATGAAGACAAAGCTACAGTGGACATCTGAACTGGAAGGCAGAAACAGGACATCAACATAGATTTTGCTATGTATTTTTATAAAGGCCTGGTGCTGCTGCCACTTTGCGGAGGCTGACCTCAGCAGACTCTGCCTTGAATCTGTATTGCGGAGTGAACAATGGAAACAAAATCAGAGCATGGCTGTTGGCAATGCTGGCAATATATAAAAAATGGATCTTCTGTTATAAGCAGCTATCAAAATTGTCCTAGGTTTTATTCACGCTTAAGTAAACTCTTCAAGAAACAACCTGAATGTGCTCAAAATGTAGAAGACTGTATGTCTGAGTGTTGTGGGGATAAAAGGCAAGGCTGACAGTAAGAGCAAAACAAAGAAGAAAAAGAAAAAGTCAGTGTTTTTTTGGGAACACTGTGTTCTACAGGAGAAAAAATGACATGCAGCACCTGGATGAGCCAAGTTGGACTAATTATTTACCAATACAACAGGAAACTTTGCAATCTGTAGGCCGCAGTGAGGGATGAATCCTCTGTCATGAGCAATTTTATGGGCAAAACTAGATTTTTTTTTATCAACTCCAGGGTCAAGTGATGGTTAGTTACCTGCTCTGGTAGCTTTTAACTTAAGCTTTAAACTTAAGCTTTTAACTTGGCAATCTTTTCTTTCAAAGCTACACTTTACCAGCATTGGGCTGGTGGTTGATGTGAATTTGCTTTTGTTTGTATGTGAGTCTTTAATCTATTCTCAATTCTTCCACAGGAGGGTGCAAGACCCTGCCAAACTTTAAAAGCATGGACCAGAGGGCTGTACTACGAAGGAGGCTCAACATACCCAGGCTTTGTGTTAACTATCAGGCTCAACAAAACCTAAAGCTCCAATCAAAGTTAAGTGGTATCACGGCGGTGGTTATCATCAAGGTTTGTTAAGTCCGGCTGACAGCTTTGTGCTCTGTGTGCGTTCACATAAAAGGGGGCGTTTTGGCGTCATATGATTCTACTTCCGTGAAAAATGGACCGTTCACGGGCTGCATATTTCACACAAGAGGAGCAGTTTGTCCTCATGGAAAGCTATGGAAATTTTAAAAATAAAATTAACGCTAAGAGCAACACTGTAGCCGCAAATAAGGTGAGAGAGGAGTGCTGGCGATTAATTTCAAAGGAAGCACAAAGGTTGGGGATTCTGTCACTGTTATAGCCATTTTAAATAATTGCTGCAATATTCATTCAGTATTATGAATTTTAGTTCAGAGATATGCAACTTCAGTAGCTTTATGGGAGTGTTGCCTAGGAATTGGAGGTAAAGCCTGAGGATAAGTCAGGTGACTGAAGGTGTGTGTGGGTGAGTCTAGCAGCGGACGGAGCAGGCGGTGGTTACCATGGTTACATGACAAATTTGATCACTATTTACACTGCTTAGAGCTACTTGTCAGTAGTTTCAGATGACTGTTCGTTACATTTGAAGTTTAACTAGAATTATGGAGCCATTTCTGTTGATGTTTGTTTGCTCCTTTTTTGTTAAATCTTTTTTTCTAAATCGGAATAAGTGGCGTTTGGAGTGCGTCTGAATCACCAAGGGCTGCTCCCGTCCAATCATCACCTTCGGATGCCGTGACAGTCACCGTTATAATATAAGGGGTTTCCTTTAAAAAGGTAGGCTACTATAACAAAGTCTGTGATACAACGGGATATTTCTAACAAACGTGAAGTCTGTGCACTACTAATAGTATACCTGCATTGTGCAGATGTGCAACCAATCACTGGACAAAAATTATTTTTCGTGATTTCACCTGGGTGAGACAGCACCGCTTTTATAGCCAGGGTTACTTAGCTCATAACCTGGTCAGGACCAGGTTATGAGTTAAGCATAAGTTACCATGGTGATCTATCCAGGTTAAAAGAGAGCCACTTTCGTGATACAGGAAAGCCTGGCTTTAGACTCAACATACCTCGCTAACCCACTAAACCTGCTTCGTAGTACACCTCTCTGGTCTTTTGTCCCTTCATCTTCATAAAATCTGAAATGTTTCCAAACACTCGCTTTTAATGCAGAGGGTGCCGGTTTGATGTTCATTTCAGCTTATTCAGCTAACTTCACATGATTGTTTTCTGTTGTGTGCGTCCTGTAACTGCCCGGCTAGACGCTGCTCATTTCAGTTCCACGTTTTTTTAATCATTTTATAAGCATCGATTATTGACATTATTGCATCAATGCTGGCTCGCGCCATGTCCGCATCGCGATGCATCTAAAAATCGATTTTTTTCTCCCACCTCTAAGAGCATGTGATGTTAATGCTATTTGTACATATAGTACCAAATATTATGCCCATCCAAAGACAAGCTCACATAAACTAACAAGTCATACAAACATGATCACTGACTCTACAGTTGCTAATCAAATTATAACGCATCATGAATGAACATTCACACAAGTGCTGCAGTGTTGTTATTACCTCCATTCCCTCGAACGGCGTTAGCTCTCGAGGTTTCACTACTCTTTTCTCCTTTCTCTCCACTGAAAAGAGAACAGAGGGAAAGTGCTTTATGCCACAAAGAAGAGTACAGTGCTGCTCTTCCACAGCAAACACAGCCGAAACGTTCAGTGGTTCTGATAAATGGCAGATTTTTGTATCACCTCCAACATGTTCATCATCTTCAGGAAAGACAGAGAAGATGGAGGGGAAGACCAATGACATCCAGTCAAGTAGCAACATGAAGTAACAGGGTTTAAAGGAATGTGGTTTTAACTAACAACAACAATGGGTGAGACAGAGGCTCCAGTCAGCCCCATCATGCTCTCATGCTTTATTTACAGTAATTACACAAAAGGCATAAGAATAACTCTGACAATGATATACACTCACCTAAAGGATTATTAGGAACACCTGTTAAATTTCTCGGGAATGCAATTATCTAATCAACCAATCACATGGCAGCTGCTTCAATGCATTTAGGGGTGTGGTCCTGGTCAAGACAATCTCCTGAACTCCAAACTGAATGTCAGAATGGGAAAGAAAGGTGATCTAAGCAACTTTGAGCGTGGCATGGTTGTTGGTGCCAGACGGGCTGGTCTGAGTATTTCACAATCTGCTCAGT
>OMLB01049107.1:0-13837 GCA_900302555.1 Myripristis jacobus | reverse complement strand
TTAACTAAAGCTAACATTAGCGTCCCTAAAAATGCTGGCTAAAAAGCGTGTTGTTAGCGTTAGCCAATGTTAGCTAAATCTAACGCTAGCATCCCTAAAAATGCCGGCTATTTTGTCGCTTTAGAAAGCAACAAAACAGTCAACAGAACTGTTGACACCACATCCCGCCGTGAGTGTATCCAATCAGCACCAAGTAAACCCCAAACCCCACCCAGGAGTTTTTCGGGGCCGCTCAGAGTCCCTACTCCGAGGCAGGGACTTGTTTAGCCCCTGTAATAGTTCCTGAACTCTGCCCTTCTGGGTGGTTCCTGCGGTGGAGACACGCAACAACAGCACCGGCCCCGTAAAATTACCCCGAAGTTCCTGCAGTGGAAACAGGCCTTTAGGCTGTCATTTCAGTGCAGTGTTAAGGCCTTTGTCTCTTTAAGAGATTACAGCTCAAGGTTTCCTCTCTGTCGCCAGTCTTCTCACCACCTTCAGCACCTAGACTCCACTGAAATCTACCAAATGTTGCCCTCATGGAGATTTGATGAGGAGGGTCTAGCTGCCAAAGTCCGCTCTTTAAGTTCAAGACTCTTAACTCTTTATTCTTTAAATTTAATCCTATAATAAAAAATGTCTGATATTCTTCATTCCAATCTTTTATTCATTTATTAGACCTTCTTTGTTCCACTGCAAATTAGCCGGGTCAAAACCCTCGATCAGAGCAATGGAAGGAATATCTCTAGAGGAAGGCTAATTAGCCACATCTCTGGCTGTAAACCATGGGAACGTGAAGACTGCCATCAAACATTAAGCCAGCTGTCAAAGAGAAAATGACCTCAGTTGTTCTTGCTCATGCAGTGCAGAGGCACCTTTGCTCATTAAATGACTGAAATGCCATATTTGGTCACCGCACACTGAGGGATATTACAGGACATGTACATGAGGGGTGGGCAGGCGTATGGCTTGGCTTAAGGAAAAGCTTTATGGAGTAGAGCAGCTTCACTGGGGAAAAGAAAGATGGCTCTGGAGCAAATTCAACGGCAGAAGGAGTAGCAAAGTGCGCTAAAGTTGTCTCAGGCAAAGCAGGGTCAGCGGATGATGGTGGAGAAGAAAAAACTTGGATGGAAGGAGTTGTGAAGTATGCAGACAAACCATATTACATTAATTACAAGTGTAATCTATGATAACATCTTCAAAAACCTCATTCAATTCAGTAGGAAACTGAGGATGCTCCCTTTCCCTCCCTAGCTACTTTTTCAGGGTGTTTTATCCAAGGAAAACTACATCAGAAGGCATGATAAGTGCCAATGGGAAGAAATGAATTCAGCATATAGGAAGAAATCTATTTTGAACAATATTGTCAAGGGAATGGAACAAAGCAATGAAGCATTGATGTGGAGTTATATCTCAGGATTGGCAGAGATTGGCAAATTCTAGTTGATTCTGTGAATTTGCTAATATTCGTATGAGAAGAAGCAAGATTTAGGCTGCCTCAAGACCAGACCTGGCACAGATGATGGTGTTTTTGTGGAGTTCATGGTTACCTGAAGCACTGCGCATTACCTGTGATAATTCAAGCTAGCAGTCTAATTATGTAATGATACTAACATCTGACACATTTGAAAAGGGGCTGGTTTACCTTACTGGAATAAATGTCCGCACACTTTCAGAGAGAGCAGTACATAAATAGTTACTACATGAATGTGTTTGTGTACCCATTCTGTTCTGCATGTATTATGAACACAATGCTTGCTGGGAAACATGTCATGTGACCTTTGCAGGACAAGTTCATGGTAGCTCTCCTCAGATCAGTTTGAGTGACGGAAATCAGCTGTTTACATATTTTACAAACTGATGAAACACCCTTTCTGATTTCCTTTTCTTTTCTTTTTCTCTAGAATGGAATGTAAAGGTGTCTTGATGAACAGCAAAATGTGTAGTTATTTTCTAATGTTATGAATTAATAATTACTAAACAATACTTAATTTCATATTGTTGTTAGTTCATAGAGCTAAACATCACAACAAATGGAGAGAGACGTACAACACTTTTTTCTGTAAAATCATTTACTGTAATGTATAAAACATTTCCTACAGCAAATGCCTGGACATAAACAAACAACGTCATTGATTGTAAATCAGATTCACTAAAAACCACACATATCAGTATGTAGGCATATTTATTTGTTTGTAGTTCTTTGTTAAGAATGTGTTTTATAAAAGTAATCCCTTATTATGATAGTCTGGAAAATGCAATTTGGAAAATTTACTTTAAAGTGATGATGCCTGGATAAATGGATACTGTGCTATTGTCAGCTGCTAAAGTATACAGTATTTGGCTGCTTCGGGTAAAGTTACACACCAGGAACACAGTAATCCCTGCCTCTTTCCTCCAAACATTATTTTGTTTGTCAGCATCTTCCAAAGCTGACAAAGACAAGTCATATTATTTGGGAAGTCAAAGCACAGCTCTGATCTCTTCCATTCAAAGGCAAAGTGAAATTAGGAATACTGATGGAGAGGATTTGAGAACTATATTTCTGTCCAAATATGAATCTGACGTGCTGTGCTTTGTACATTTTGGCTGAGTCACTAAAACCCACTCCAGACAGCATTAGTATAACCAGGGGAAGTTGGTAATTTGATTTTGCCAGCACACATCAAAAATTTCAGTCAGTCACCCAGACGGTAAAATAATTTACTAGGGGACCATGGTGATGTTGGAACACACTACACAACATCAGCTGTAGCAAAAAAAACCAAAAAAAAAACAGGGAAAACTTTCGTCCATCTCCTTGTAAACAGTAACACGGCTCTAGTCTGCCACTGGTCACAAGGCCCTTGTAATCGAGATGTTGAGTGTGCAAATCTTTAAATGCATGGGAAACCTGATTCAGGTTTAGACAGGAATAAAATGATCCTGGGAGGTTAAGGTTAACTCAAAATTCGGCAGGTAATTTCTAATATAATTTTCTACCGGAGCAGCTGGAGAAAATCACTGACATGTTTTTTTTGTTTGTTTGTTTGTTTGTTTTTGTTTCAGACAGGATAAAACTCCTGGTGTCCTGAGTTAGTAATTGCCAAGATCCAGATCAGATTCCTACCCATCTGCTCCTATATATTGTTTTATGCAAATAATATAACAATGTGGATAATAAATCCACAAGGTTCAGTCCATTTAGGAGCTTTCCCTGTCACAAGAATGAGAGAATGAGTGTACTGCTCCAGAATGAATGAAGTAAACAACACAATTTTAGCAGCAACACAAAGCTGAAAATTTTGTTTTGAAGGATGCATAGCAACACATATTTGTTTCGGTTTCACTTTCATTGCTCTTTTCAGTTCCCTGCCTTCCTAAATTGCAGAACTATTTTCTGGCATGGCACTGCCAGTGTATCACCCCGTAGGTTGAATATGGGACTGAAGTGCCGTTGTGTGGCGATACAGTGGCAATTTTCTGTTATGGCAGAAAATAGTTCTGCCAATTTAAATAGCGGGAGACTGAAAAGAGCGATGAAAGTGAAACCAAAACATGGTGTTATTGTACATCATTCAAAACATTTTTTTCAGCTTTTTGTTGCCATTCAAAATTATGTTATTTTCTACTTCATTCATTTTGGAGCACTACACATCTGGTGAGGCTCTCGTTCTCACAGGGAAGGATTTAATGGACCAAACTTGGTGGTCCATTTCTGGTGGACCAGAAATTACTATCTCGGTACGAATCACTTTAACCTCCTACTTTATGCCAGCATGCTGATTGATTCTGGCTGGAATGTTGCCCGTTACATAAATGGACAGCTACATATCTCTGTATCTAGGGAGCGCTGCTCTCCAAAACAATAAAGTGGGTCTAAGGGAAAGCTGAAACATTAAATCAAAAGAAAAACATGTCCTTTTCAACATAACACTCTCACACTAACCTCAGTAAGACTTGCCTACACCCTGAAACTGCAGTTGATCACAGTATTACAGATACTACAGTATTTTACAGACATTTTAACTATTTTAGCTTGTTATCAAGTATATAGTTCAAGTATCCTATGCTGCATTCATGTCACATTGGATTTAAATGTGATTTAAAGCCTGGGAAAAGAAAGAAACCTCCTAGTTTTAACTACAATTAGATTATTTGGGAATTTTTCTGTACTCCAGTAATCTTCCACTTGACGTCACAAACTGCAATAATGTTTCAACACAAGGAATCCACTAATGTGTGTACTGCAATTACCTGCAAACTGTGAGGGATGTAGCACTTCAATGACTGATGCAAGAATACATCAGCATAATGGCAAAAACTAGGAAAATAGGGTTGAGGCCTTTTTTCTGTCATCAGACAAACTGAGGTTGGCACACGCCAGGCTCACAGTTAGAGGGTATCAATTTCCTCCAATTTCCTGTAGTGACATCACTCTCGTGAGCATGATGTCACTTAGTTAACAGGCTGAAGTCAATGCAGGTGGAGGCAACAGTAAAGGATTATCAAAACTAATCATATGACTAACATAGCTGCATAGCTGTGATCGCATGATCAGGTTAGTAACTCCATTATTGACATAGAGCAAGCAATACATGAGATGCAAATAGTAATATAAATCATTTGTTCAGCGCAGATGACTCACTCTTACCATGGGTGACACAGGAAAAGAAGCATCATTTATTGGAATATAAAAAATGTGTGTGTGTGTGTGTGTGTGTGTGTGTGTGTGTGTGTGTGTGTGTTCATGGTTTTCTGTCTGGTGGTCTGTCAACACACCGTCTTGTTTTCTTCTGACACATCTGTCTGTGGCTTATAGTTATTTAAAGATGTGACATAATCCAACTTAATTAAAAGGAATGAACATGTTAACAACAGAAGACAGTGAAGGTGTGTTCATGAATGATGGTTTAGCAAAAATACTCCGACACATGAATAATACTGCTTTCACTCCAGCACATTGACAACTGGGCCTGAATATAATTTATGTTCAGCTCTGAATTAAATGATTTACACTCAAAACTCAAACTCAAAACCAATTCTTCCTCTTAATAGCACAGTATGCCCATAACAGCTTATATTTATCCTGTTACCCAAATATGTGTCCTTTTTTTTCCACAACAATAAACTTGGTGTTGGGTTTTATTTTCCACATTGTTGTAAAAAATATATATTTTCAAGGTTGCGCAGAGGTGCTGTGACTCATGTGAAGCAGAATGGGCTGATGGGAAAAAGGAATGAGTAGATAAATATTGCCAACCACCCAGGCCGCCATCTGTTCATCCAGCACGCAGGATGTCTGACTCTCACAACCTCTGGCCAACCTGAGGGACAAATTTATCAAATACAAGCAGAGTTACATTAAATGGAAAGAAACTTCAGCAAGTACTGTTTGGAAAGAAAAAAAAAAGTTTAAATCTTGTAAATTTAAAGGATAGTTTTTAAATGGAAACACACTTTGACCATGAAATCATTGAGGGTTTGGAGGTTTATGTGTTATTCTGAAAAAATAATTAATGAATTACTAACTACTTAAATAAAAACTTCAAATCAGTCAAAATAATATTCAAGGCTTCCAAACACAACTCTTAAATATGCAGCTACCTGTTTTACAGCAACCAAAGGTCTACAAAATATATCATATTTGGAAATATGATATATTTGGAGTGCACACACCTCCAGAATACCTCTTTCTTCATTTTTCTGGCATTTTGTTCAGCTGTTGCAAGGTTTATCTTTGTAATTATACCTTAGACAGAATATACGTATATTCAATTCTCATAATGCTCTCAAATAATAGTACTAGTAATCATAATTATTGCTGATATTGTTGATATATTATCCTGAATTTTGGATATCCACATTATCTGACTGATGAGTCCATCCATGGCATATTGTAAATGAGCAGGTTCTACATTTGAACTTTATCTTTGGACAACATTCTTCTGAAAGTCTTTTCCTGGTTTTGACCTTTCATATCTTAGAAAATTAAAGTCTCTGAAATGCATATCCACATGTTTTTAGGAGCAGCCGCATGCCCTGACTATGAGCCAGAAACTTTGTTAAAATAAAATTGTAAAATAAATCACCAGATGCCCTTTGTTTATATTGCATGAGGAGCTGCATGCGTGCGTATGCTTGTTCTCTTCTCAGTGCTGCACATTGTACAGCTTAGAAATAAAAATAAAATATGTTATTACGGACAATCACATCCTGATTTCCCCCTGATTAAATACTGTATCAGTCTAGAATGTACAGTAAACACACTTTGAAACGTGGATTACTGATTTTTTTTTTTTTTTTAATGATGTTAACAGCACATGGACACATTCATAAATTTGATTAGGCTTCTGTGTTTACGTGTTACTGTGTTAGTGGTTTTGTGTGTGTGTGTATGTGTGTGTTTGTGTGTGAGATAGAGAGTGAGAGAGAGAGAGAGAGAGAGAGAGAGAGAGAGAGAGAAAGAGAGACCATGCGTGTGTACAACCAGTGAGTGTGTCTGCCAGTGTGTCTTAAGTGTATCTTTAAGTGTCTGTGCACCAAGCACGTGTCTTCATGTGTGAGCCACCAAGAGAACAAAATCGACGTCAGCACCTCAGTAGGCTGGCGACGGCGTGCGTTCATGTGTTCAACATTATGTTGTGCTCTGCTCTGTGTGGGATGTGAAGCACCCTGCCAGCCAGACGGCCACTCCTATGCTTTCCTTCTCCTCCACTCACGGATAAACATCATTAATAATCACTCCTACTACTACCACTACTACAACTGCCTAACCTCTGCAACTAAATATCATAGGGTTGAGTGCATGAGTGTATAACTACACCAACTGTGAACCTGTGCTTAGGCTGATGGTAGCCTTGACAAAGC
The DNA here is from genome assembly GCA_900302555.1 of Myripristis jacobus. Taxonomy (NCBI): domain Eukaryota; kingdom Metazoa; phylum Chordata; class Actinopteri; order Holocentriformes; family Holocentridae; genus Myripristis; species Myripristis jacobus. The sequence goes on along the minus strand of OMLB01049107.1, from coordinate 7,009 downwards.
TCTCCCTTTTCCGCAGACTCCTGGTTTGACTGGCTGGGGGGAATTTTTGGGTTACTGTTTGCACTTCTTGCTTTCCTGCTGAATATGTTTCTCCAGGGAAAGAGGGAAGATGAAAAACAAGTGGTCGGCGAAATATGATGCTCTCAGAGGCAAAATTCAAATTCGCAACTGAACAGTCTTGTTCAAATTCATTTGGACAACTCAAGAGACCAATGACAAGAGACCAATTAGCTCCCCACTTTTTGCGCACTAATCAATGTGTTTGTTGTTGAGTGTCTGACAGTAGCTAATCAATTCAAGATCTCTTCACTTGAATAACCATAATCTATCAGCCCCTCTGCTGCCACATCCAGTGTTGCCAAGGCTCAGCACAACAGATCCAACATTTGTCACCAGTTTGTTCATCCTGCCTGCATCACTAGCCTTGATGCTCTTTCCCCAGCACAGCAGCCCATCGAACACCCTGCTGTCCACAAGCGATTGGCAGAAGCATGAAAGAAGGACCATGTACTCTGCATTTTCTTGTGCATCCACCAGTTTAGTCCAGTTAGTTGCTGATGTGCAGTACAAGACAGTTGTAGGATCACTTCCTCACCCTGAACACTGACAGATAGTGACTTCTTACTCAATGCACTGCCAGTTCAGTGCCATAGTGACTCTGAGCTGCAGATGGTTGGCTTGCACCACCAGACAAAGCTCTCCATCAGACTCAGTCACTTCTTAGTGCATGTAGTCTACAATAAAGTTTTGTGTAATCTAATCTAAACTCAGTTTGCTTTAAATCCAGGCTTAAAAAAAAGCAGAGCTAAATACAGGGGAGGATAACAAACCAGTTATTCGCCTGAGCTGAATACAGGGGAGGATAACAAACCAATTATTCGCCACATTGTTTGACTTGGTATGACAGTTGTAAGCCATGGTTAAAGTGAAAACGTGGTAATGTGGCTCATGATAATAAATCTCACCGTGTCTACTTTGTCTCTGTGTTCAAAATAAAGCAAGACCTAAGACCTGCATGGCATTTTTACATAAGAAAACCTGAGGAAATTTTCTTCAGGCTCTAATACCTGCATTCTGTGGATTCTGTGGATTCTCTACAGTATTGAAAACCACACCAAAATAGCACCAAAATATACTGGCAAGAGGAAACAAAGGTTTAAGAGGACTGGTTGGTCATCAGCTGGTTCAGTCTCTTGGGGAATGTGTTAATGCAGAGCATTACATGCACATGCATGTGCAGACTATCACTACAAGAACACTTATCTCAGAAGAAGGCTGTGAATTCAAAATATAACTCTATTTTGCTGCTGACAGTTTTATATGTCTGAGCAGACACATCTAGTGTCTGGGAATACTAATGACATCTTTTGTTTGGATTATGGGAAAAAGATACTAAGAGGAGTGCTGCTGTGCGTTTTTTAAATTGATGCCATATAGCAGTTGTCATGTCATTTACCTTTGATCTTGTTGAGAGTAGGCTGCATGATACGGTTAGGAATGGCAATTATTTTGACATATTGTGATTGCGATAATTGTTGCAATTTTAGTAAGAGTGATCATTTTTGCATTATAATTTTGAATATTGTGTTAACAGTGATGAAAAATCCCACTCACTCTGCCCTTAAGATAATAGCTGTGTATTTTTATTTTCACATTACTAATGGCATTTCTGATCAGTGCTTGCAGATAGTTAACAAGCAAACAAAGCTGAAAACAGAATCATCTAAAAGCAGCATATGTATTATGACACAGGATTAGTCTGAAATTGTAGCATATAGCTCCCTGCAAGCCTGTGACTTGCCACAACAACCAACAACCATCTAGAGGTCGATCTCTCTGTCCAGGTGACACTGATACCAGGGCATGTGTGCCAGTATGTGCAAGGATGGTAGTTAAAATAAATTACTACCTTTAATCCATGTCAACTCCTCTTGTTTTCTGACTTTGCTCCATACCTAATGGATTTGACTTTCTTGACATTTTGCCATCCAGGTTGAAATGATGTTTTACAGCAGCTGACCTGATGACACCTTATAAGGTCATCTACAGTGTCCTGTGGTCCTCTGACTAGCAGGTGCCCAGCTTTCAATTAATGAGTTAAATGACTAGAAGGGCCTTCCCTAAATGATTCTGCGAGTAATTCCGCATTCAAATGTTTTTCCTTTAATCGCACTTTCACAAAGAAAATATGATTGGCAGAGGGAAGCTTTCTATTGACAGAGGCAGGGCCCTCGGCACTGTGCGTGATATGCCTGGTGGATGGCTCTGGCAGAGTGAATTACAGGCTCTCTATCTGTTTTCTTTGCTTATCTAGCAGGGGCCTTTTCCTTTTGACTCATTTATGAAAGAATTGTCGAACAAATTAGTCAAACTAACTGTCAGATACAAAATGTCCAAGAGGTCTTTTGCAACTGCACGTTAGATTAACCTTTATCTCGCCAATTTGAATAAGAACACGTTCTCCTTTGCAGCAACAACTAGTTGCACGGGAGAGAGGTTTATAGTCTCACTGAGAACTAGGCCACCACAACCAGAGTTTTGCTGAGTCACTTGACTGGAGCTGAGAGTTACGCCTTGCTCAAGGATAATTTGTCTGAAGTTACTGAGGAAGGTGAAAAACCTGCCTTGTTTATTTGCCTTTATTTTATTAAATGATCCAAGGATTTGGACAAGAAACCTTCCTGTGACGGGGTTTGGCGATCCGCTCTATTTGATTATCATCCATTTTTACAGCATCAGCCCACAGTTAGAGAAATACAGACGGACCCAATGAAAAGTTGGTGGTGCATCTCCTGCATCAACACCAATGTGACCCACTATTTTTAGCTTAAAGAGGCCACCATGTCCACTCTCTGTGACCCGCACTGTCATAACACAACACAACACGCCATTCTTGTCTTTCTGCCCTCCCTGACACAGGATTTAAAATGAAGAATCCAGGGGGGACTACTTTTGTGCTGATTTCCATTTTAATACATAATGAACGGCAGATTAAATAAATACATAAAAGTTGAAGGTGCAAGCCAAGTCGTGGTGCCTGGCTATGAGTGGAGCACAGTGTGTGTATGTTCTGATATTAGCTGTTTTTCTACTCCATGCCACCCACCACCAGCTCATCTGCACTTCAATAGGATTAAGCAGTGTGTCTGAGAGCAAGACGGTGGAATAGCATGTTCTCATAACCAGATGTGGGGTTTTATAATCTGTTCATCAAATTCTCTTCCTCTCCCTGAAGGGAATCAGACATAATATTGCACATTGTTTGCCCTTGCATATGACTGATGGGGATTAAAAGGGATCTGAGTGTACAGTTTGGGGAGGTGACAAAGATGACAGTTTTCCTTTATGTCCAAATAATGGAAAAAGGGATTTTGCCTGTGCTACATGCAAGCAAGAACAGTATGTGTGCAGCGCAGCTGTTCTGTCAGGGAGACGCAGGAAAATCTCCATTGGAAATAGGAATCAGCAAGGTGTAAATACATGCACAACTACACACAGCTAACACACACAGACATGCACACACACTGGACGTGCTGTTCTCTCTCCTCTCCTCTCTCTCTCTCTCTCTCTTTCCTGATCCAGCCTGCACAGCAACACAGTCTGACCTATGCGTGTGTGTGTGTGTGTGTGTTCGTGGTTGTGTGTGTTTGTTAGTGTGAGTGTTTGTGAGGGTTAGCTTGCCAGATCTATGCCTCCTCCCCCGTTATATGCTAACCTTTTCCACCGCGGGTTCCACTTGGAACACAGGCCCTGCTAAGGTGATAAGCGCGTGGGATAATGTTCTGCTCTTTTAATTATGCCTTGACTGTGATAGCCTTAGCATGACAGTCTTGAGGGCTTGAGCACCGAGCTCATGAAAGTCACTACATTTCACATATGCCTCTGTGGTGCATCTATCTATGCCTGTTTTTGCCCTCTTAAAAGAATTGAGAGTGATGCCAAAGAAAATTGGCATTTACGTTGGGATTTTTATTGCACATTTCATTGGCTAAGAAAAGAGATTTCTTGAGTGTTTCTTCTTCATTCTGCAAGCTTTGTATAAATAACCTGTTTCATAATGAAACAGGGAGATGGTACTGTACATTCTGTCTCTGATTGATTTGATTAAAAGGATTTCCAGAGACAAGCATTTACTGTTATATCCGGTCTTAAGTTCATCCCCATAACACAGTGACACAGTATACTGTTAATCTTTTTTTCCACTTCATTTTATCTCTTCCCATTGCTCCATAGGGTTACACTTTTTTTTTTTCAAATTAAGAGTTTAATTTGTAGGTAGCACAGTGGTTAATGCACAGGGGAAACTCAAGGAAAGTAAAAGTCTCTCTTACATCCGCGTCTCTTCCACTTTGACAGACAAAATGCATGCAGCCTCTCTCTCTCACACACACACAAAAAACATACGAGGAATGATAAAGTGATGAAAAATGATATTGCTGCTCAGATCATACCAGTCCTACCTCTGTCCTGTTTTTCTCAGTGCAGCAGGTTCATGTTACATTATATGAATAGAACCAAGCCAGCCTCTTACTGTGAACAGTTGATATAAGGACTCTGGGTAATTATAATGCTCTTGTAACTGGGAACTGAAGCATGATGCAGATAATAGTCGGTGTTTACCGCCACTACTAGGAATCCTCTTGCACTCATGTGAGCCTGAGCATGTACATATTTGTTATAGGTCACTGGGTGCAACTACAATGGATACAGGATGTCAATCTACATGAGGACAGGTGTGTCCCTGTCCCTTTGTCTAAGCGAGGTAGTGCACATCTTGGATAACAGCAGAACATGACAACTCTACTCAACCTCCACCCCTCCTCCCCTCCCAGCTGCTGCAGTGGCTGAAACTCAGTGTTCAGGGCTGCGCGCTTCCTACGTATGTTCTAGCCACTGCAATGTCCTACTTAGTTGTCACTGTTAATAGTAACACCAAAATGATGTGTTCCTGTGCATATAAATAACCTGAGCCACGAAAATCATTGCATGAGGTAAATGGAACAAAAGGAGACCTGCTCCAAACCCTGATGCAAAAAAAGGTGACTGAAGGTACAATTTGAAAAAATTTACTTGAAATGTGGAAATGACCATAATACAGCAGTGGGGGTTCACAAATGTTGTTGATCAATACCAGTCAATCCACTGCTACCTTGATGGATGCTGAAATTTCATGTATTCAAAACAGCCATGCTTGTTTTGTTTAGGGGAAATCTATAATTTCTCCAAGTTTCGCCCAGAACAGGCCAACAGAGGCTCAGAAATGGCAAATGATGGATGGTCGACCAAGCAAAACCCAATCCATAGTCCCTTCCCTGATCTGTGATCATTAGTACATTCTCTATTAGGTAACACTTGGACACTAAAGCCATACTATCAGTAATAATTACGTAACATGCCAATGGGTTTGATGTTCTTGTTTCAATAATAATTAAAAATAATAACAGCTTGTTTTGTATTATTGTTTCCCCTCGTGTTGCAACATTTGATATAATTTCTCTGGGGTAAGGTCAGTTTTTGCTCCTTGTTTTCTTGTAAATCTGATAATAATGTTTTATCATAGGTATCTGACATCGTTTTTTGTGTGCACATGTTACTATCAAAATAGTAGTTTTTTAACCCTTTGGAATCTGATTTTGCCTTAAATGTGTATTGTACGACAATGACACATGTTCTGTATGTGCTGGTTTCAGTGCATCATTGAAGCTGCATCGCCCTTACACTGAGTGAAATATTCAAACGTGTACACATTTCCCTGTAATTCAGAATGGCATTGTTGGTTTCATCAAAAACACTGGGATCTCCACTAGAATTGGTTGTGTGTGTTTGAGTGAAGCTTGTGGTGCAGAGTGCATTTGTAAAGCTGCACCCACCGATGGAGCTGGGCAGTGTTGAAGAGATTAAGGAGCTCATTCAGCCTGGCTCGAATCCAGGCACTGATTTCCTTTCTTTCCCAGAATGATCCTGAACATGTCTTGAGCCTGCAATCGATTATGGTCATTTTGAGGCTACTCTCATTGGAGAAACTGATATCTGTGTCTCCTCTGTGATGGATTTCTGCGGTATGATTGCTGAACGTCGATGCAACATGGTGGGTCAAAAAGAAGCCCTTGCTCTTTGATTCTGAAGGACCTGCACCAGAACCTGATATTTACTATTGATGTTTTAGATAGCTGAACAATTTTGTGCTATTAATCCCCATTATAGCTATGCTGGAAATATCTCAGTATGACATCACAGGAACAAGAAAAATGGGGTCAGAAATACAAAGTAGATTGCCAATAGCTGTTTTTAACAGTGTAAAGCGGTTTAGGGTTTTTACTTTTAAATTTCAGTTTTAAAAAAAGAAGAACTCTCTGTCTCTTCTTTATTCAAGTTCCAAGTCCCATGCAAAGATAAGACTTTCCTCCAAATCTAGAGGAATTCATAGAAAATATCAAGTTGTTTAGAGCTCAAAGAAATCATTGAAACCTTGAGTTGAATTTGGCTGGTTATCACGAGTGTGAGTCTAATTCTCTACAGTCCAGGAGAACAGCCACTCCTAACTGTCATTTGATGAAACATGCTAACCCACTCTTCTTTTCTTTGCCTGTTTGTCTTTGACCCACATACAGTATTTTGCAAATATGAGAATGACACTGACATCTTTTAACTGTGTCACTTCATTGGGCCCCGGACCTTTGGTGTCATCACCAAAATACACAGTCATATTGTAGCACAAGTGATAAAATGTTCAATTTAAGCCTTCGCTCCCCTCATGTAAATAATCACATGATCCACACATGTGCTAAAAATGCAGTTTGCTGGGTGATTATGCATGTCATTAGGATGATTAAAACAAGATTGCATTGCATGTGCTGTTTTCTGATTACGGTTTATTGTACACCAAAGCCTCTAATTGCTATGGAACGGCTTGTGCCTACATAAAGGAACATACATTGATTTCATTACATGCATGTGATGAGGGCAGTAGGTTGATGGATAACAGTTTTAAGTGGCTATCTTTACTGTG
>OMLB01049101.1:0-10151 GCA_900302555.1 Myripristis jacobus | reverse complement strand
ACAAAACCAAACAAAAAAACAACACAGAATTGGGTCATTTCCAGCAGCAAAGTGAATGTAGCCCTTGTCTCATACTTTAGTCACTTAAAGTGTGAGCAATGAATCTTTTTTTCACAGCAGTCATTTTGACATGAAATAGTAGGACAAAAACTGGTGTTACTGATGACTTTAATTAACATTCAGCGGCTGGTTGCACTAGTTGTGCATACCGTATTTCACCAATTAATAGCCCGGGCATTCAATACGCAAAATCAACTTGGACCCCAGGCGTTTAAAAGAACCAGGCGGCTATTCGCTGCAGGCCTTTATTTATTTTTACACAGACCTGCACCGGGCCATTATTGTGATGACAGTTACTGTCCAACATATTTATAGTCGGTCCATTTAAGATTACGGTACAGCCTTTTTTCTAACGTTAGCTAGCTCTCTTATTTTGACAGAAAACGGAAGTGCCGCACAATTATTGTGCGGCTAATTGTTTACTTCTGCAAAAATAAGGTGAATAGCCTTATTTTGGGTTTACCTCAATATAATGCAAATGATCGCCCCGGCGGTTATTCGGGTGGGCGTTTAATACGCAAAATGGGTGCAGACCCCAGGCGTTTAAAAGAACCAGGTGGCTATTTGCGGCCCGGCGATTAATTGGTGAAATAGAGTAAGTTAGTAAGTAGTTCTCATTTTCACAAGGTTCCCACATAATACCATAATACAATAAGTCACATGTGTGTAGTACTAAATTGTGAGAATATAATGGCCCAGGAGGCTTGCTTAGACATTTACTATCAAATTCCCGCTGTAAACCACCAAGGAACACGTTGGACCAACAATATACTAAATAAATGAGAACAGCATTTAGGAAGAAATGATTGAATGTATGAATGAATGAATAAATAATAACATCACTAACTTTATGCTGAGCAAGCAAATCATGATTATATGTGTTTAGTCTACAGTCAAATATTTCTCTTGCCATATCAAGGTCTGAGAGAAAAGCTATGCATTGGTGATAAGTCAAGTACTACTCTAGCAACCACATATTACTAGAAAGAGGTAATTAACATAACTTTAAGGCATTTTGTGGCACCCTGCAAGAGCCAGAATGTGGAAAATTTCCACTGTAATTTATCCAAAGCCAGCAAAGGATGGCCTGGAAAAAAAGAAAAAGAAAAAATAAATCCAGATGGTATTTAATACATTAATGCCATGCTTTTCCTAACCACATATAGTGACATATGTTCAGCATTATGCTTTAAACTCTCTAAGGCACATTCAAATCTACTGTCCTGAATTACACCAAATGCCCAACAGAACTCAGATTATTGGGGGCATTACATTAAGCTTAGCTAAGCTGGAAGAGCAACATAACATGCCCACACAGAGAAATGCTGATTGCAAGACATTCCAATAATACAGCTTAAGTTTGCAATTCTGGCAGGGTGACCACATTTTTTCCTGCGTTGTACTGAACTGTCCAAGTCTGAGTGAGTGCTTTCAGTAGATAGCCAAGTCAAACAACTGGCTAAGAATTTGCCATTTAAAAAATATGCTTTTATGACTGGATTCACTGGACACAAATGGACCTTGTAGAAGGTGCAAGCAAATCAGTGTATATATATCTACCACTTCATGTCATGTGGAATTTGAGTTATGGTAAACTGCATGACATTCTGGAAAAAAGGGGGAGAATGAGCAATAAAACCAAGATGATGAGTACACACTGTCCAAACTTTCTAACATCATTCACAGATAGAAGCATAACCCTGGAGCAGATGACAAGCCCACTCCGCTCCCCACATCACCACCCACATAGAAAGAGAGACACAGAAACAGAGCAAGTGAGCGAGAGAGAGAGAGAGTGAGAGACAGAGAGAGAGAGAGAGAGAGAGAGAGAGACAGAGAGAGAGAGAGACTGATGCTAGGCTGATTCAGCATGACGCTAAATCAAACCAAGGAACATTAATTACACACAGCATTATCAATCAGGGCAAGTTGTGTGCAGGGTTATGAGGGGTGAGATTGATCAGACCGACAATCCATCAAAAACCTGTGATGGCCATTGTTGGCTTTCTGCTGATCAGCTAAAGCTCAGCACCACAGATGGAGCACATGGTAGGGTGTGGTACAGAAGGGGGGTTGGGTTTTGAACGGGTGTGGGTTGGAGTTAAACAGATAGTGGAGAGAGAGGGGGGGTATTTGCTATTTGCTCACTGCTGTGATTTGTTTGTTCAGGAGAGGAGGGGGCTCCAGGGGGATTTGAGGGGGTACAGAGCTAAAACATACTAGGGTTTAATGATCAGCTAATCCCCCCTCCTCTACTGAGAGGGTAGTATATAATACAGGGCAGCCTGCTGCTCTCACATCATTTTAACAAAGGTAGTCCAGCAGGAGAGACAGACAGGGTTGGGAAAGGAGTCAAGGGAGGCTTGCACACAGCGTCAGAGAGTGACAGCAGTAACAGTTTGTTAGAAAAATCTTCCTGTACCGCACTCAAAGACTGGACAAACGAACCATGATGAAGCTGTTGTGCCTGCTGCTGCTGGTGGCCAGTCTCGAAGCTACTCTCCCTACTCTGGACACCTCTAACAAAGAAGAATACCCAACCCTGCCCTCACAGGTCCTGACACAGACACCGACCCCAACTGAGGCCAAATCCCGCTTTGCCATGCTGGACGATGTTCGCCTTCTGGCAAACGGCCTCCTCCAGTTAGGCCAGAGTCTGCGGGAGTTCGTCCACAAAACCAAGGCCCAAATCAATGACATCTTTCAGAAGCTGAATATCTTTGACCGCTCCTTTTACCAACTCTCAGTGGTCACCTCGGAAATTAAGGAGGAAGAGGAGGAGCTAAAGAAGACCACCAATTTCCTGAAGGCCAACAATGAGGAGATCAAGAACCTATCACTGGAGATAAATTCCAAGATTAATAACATCCTGCAGGAGCGCAGCCAGCTGCAGACTAAAGTGGGAAGTCTGGAGGATAGACTGAAGGGGCTATCACAAAGCATCGTCCCTGCGGACCAGCTGATTGAAATCAGATCACTCAAGGTGAGAAGCAACAAGTGCTGGCATAATGCCTCAGAACTGCTCATGTGAGAGTATATTATAGCACCTCTTAATGGTGGGTTATTTGTACATAAATTAGATAGGTGACGGGTGAGTGGGTAAAAATGCTAATGTAAAAATTTTCCTTAAATTAAGTTAAAAACAGAGGTTGGATTTAATAAATTAAGTTAACTTGGATGCCATCCACATATATCCAATTTGCCACTGCACATTAGTTAGATTCTATGTAAAGATTTCATGTAAAGATTATTGATCTTCATATGATAAGAACCAAATGCCTTCTTACATGGTTGAGTAGTTGCATTCTTGTCTGATGATAAATCTGAAAACGCTATGAATGCATGCAACTCAACTCATATGCTGTCAAAATATGTAGGACATATATGTATAAAGACATTTAAAGACATTTAAAATACAATAATTAAAAATAGAATTTTATGTCCCCTATAGCAAACCAAAATATTTACAAAAGAAAAATTGTACAGTCTCTTGTTTGGCACGATTCTTGCCATCTCCTACCCAGTTTGGGTGAAATTCATAATATTTTTCATCAATTTATAAACGTGGTGTTACTAAAGAAACTGATGGCAAACTGATGGCTTGTAGTTACCGATTTGTGCCAGAGATATCAGTGCACACTTGCTCTTCAAAAGACTGTTAAATAAAACATACATATACAGGTATAATGGACAGCTGTGACTTTGACCTGGCTTTTTTAGGAGGTGATTGAGGCTCAGGAGAGGACAATCTCTGATCTGCTGAAAGCTGTGAGGGAGCAGCATGATCAGCTCGACCACCAGAAAACCAAGATTAAAAGCCTGGAGGAGAAGGTTGACAAAAATTCTGCTTATATCACTACCAAACAAGCTATGCTATTTTACCATATACTACAAGATAAATCAATATAATAAAAACATATAGCTCATCTGATTTCACCAGTCTTAGGTTCAAGGTTTTACAGCATTCGTTAACACTGTAAATTGTGCCTTCTCTTGCAGCTTAGCTATGAAACTTTTCAAGACACAATTGTTAAGGCAGCTGATTCAGATCCAGTGGAACCTGATATGTTTGAATATCTGACAGAAAACTCAACTAGCCTGGAGACAAATGGTAAGAGAGGTGAAAAAAATAACAAGCCCTACAAACAAAATTCAGCAGTTTTTGGTAACTTGGATAGAAAATAGAGTATACTTTATGTTGCAACACATTAGTGGCTGCCACATTTCTTACCATATGCTATCCTCCAATGTCTTTCTTCATTGTGTTTCAGATTTCCCCATGGATTGCAGTGAATTGTTTGACAGAGGAGAGAAAAACAGTGGAGTCTACACTATCAAGCCAAACCAATCGGAGCCATTCAGTGTTTACTGTGAAATGGGTTCAGGTGGGTGAGACTCAGGCAATCAATCTTGTGGTACTTTAGAGACCACACCAAAATACACCTCCTATTTTAGCAAGTATTTGAGGGAACCAGGTTTGTAAAATAAATCCTTAGCATTTAAGTGCGAATGCTTATAATTAAATTAACCCAAAAGATGGGCAATCCAGTTAGGTAGCCACAGAATAGGTTATCCAAAAAGACAGACATTGCTGTGGGCATCTTTCCTGAGAAGACTTCCTGACACTTGTGCAAGCTTGTGTGTGTGTGACTTTCATTACAGTCAACTGACATGAAATTTATTTTCTACCTATTCCACAGATGAGGGCTTGACCATAATTCAAAGCAGAATTGATGGCTCTGTGGATTTTGACCAGACATGGGAAAAGTATGAGAAAGGCTTTGGAAATCTGGAAAGTGAGTAAATTCTGTTTTACTCTAATTCTATTAGATTTAAATAAATTAGATTATTCTGTTTTTCTTCATAAATCCACATTTGCTATTTAGTGTTTTGTATAAAATATGCTTCAGATAATTGGGAAATAATCAAAGTTTTTATATCTTGACCAATATCAGCCCAATTAAGGATTCCAACTGAAATTAAATCTACATTAAAAAAAAAGTTAAGCATCGAACTACATAAAAGGAACTGAAACCAAAAATATAAAAACAAAATAAAAAGAACAAAGGCACAAAATAGTGCTTAAAGAATTTACAAAAACATGACATGGTCTTGTAATCTTTTGTGAGACATTCCAAGGTCAAGCATCATACAAAAGACCAAATCAAATGAAGTGAGTATTTGTGAGTGTGGGTATGTCACTGGGGCTGTATCAAGTGGGTACCTCAAATCAGAGGTTTCTCTGGATTAGATCCACAACTAATCCAGCCACCCTAAAACTCCACCCTGCCCCCAACCACCAAATACAGCTAAAGGTGCTTCCACTACCCTGAACCTACATTTAAGATCATCCCTAATTTCTAACATCACTGCATGATTCATAAACACGGTAGTGATTTTGACAACAACAAGCTAATGGACCACTGACATGACTCGCTTACAACAGCCCAATCAGCAGGTCAAAAACCAACGTGTATCTGAACAATTATAGTTTAAAGGGATGGGTGATTCTGATCCTTAAGTGTAATAATTGAGCCAATAAATGGGCTTTGGGCTTTCATGAAATAATTCAATGAAAGCCAAAAGTGAATTCAGAATGAAAAACCATTTGGTTCAACAACACAGAGACTCTGAATTTCATCTTCTCAGTCTGAGCAGCCATACAGATAGAAAGTAAAGTGGAAATAAATAAATTCAGTTTAAGCATTTGAAGATAAGAGCTCAGTCTCTGTCCTTGACTTGTCATCTTCTCACCAAAAGCCAGTGTGCATTCAGGGACAAAATGAAACAGCCTCTGGCAGGCATTTTTAAGTACTTCCTGTACAGACGGCCAAAGGAAGTAGTAATTGTAGCTTATCAGCCTTCAGTTGACAGAATGACTTCCTGGTGTCTGAGCATTCTGGCTATATTTCTCTCTTACACTTGCTAGACTTGGCTAGCTGCCCATAGGTACAGTCATGCTACATTCCATTGAAGTGATGGCTCCTGCAGCCATGAATTCTTCAGTGTCAGTTTCTTTTTACAACCAGCTATCTAATGGTTTTGCTTTAAAGCTGCCTACAACACACTACCACAGGCCAAGGGAAACAGGTTTCTAATGTTTAAACTTGCCTCCACTGGAACAAGAAAAGAGTCTCTAAGCCTATACAAGTCTCATCATAAATGGCTAAATTAACTGGTAAAAACCTTTATGTAGTATGGGTCTTCATGGGTATGTGTGAATAAATGTGAGATATAGGATCAATGTAACAAAATTGAAAAGAAAAAATAATGCAGAAATCAAGTACTGCCATTTGAAATGATTCACAAATATTTTGTGTCATAAAAATAAACCAGCAAAGGGTAAAAAGGGATGCATTGTTTTTAACAGAGGAGTTCTGGTTGGGCTTGAGGAAGATTCATAGCTTGGCAGCGCAGGGAGCCTACATCCTACGTGTCGATCTGGCTGACTGGAAGGAGGAGAAGCACTGGGCTGAATACCAGTTCTCACTGGGAAGTCCCTCCACCCACTACACCCTCCATCTCAGCTACATCTCGGGTGACCTGCCTGATGCCATGACCAACAGCACTGGCATAAGCTTCTCTACAAAGGACAGAGTCAGTGACGACCAGCGCAACTCCAACTGTGCTCGCAACTACACAGGTAAAGAATAACAACAGATTACAGCAGATAGATTACACACAGTCAACTATCATATCAGCACAAGCACCTAATACCTACTGTACCTGTATCACAACTACAGCTATAATCACGAGTAATGAACTCATGCACAGGCAGTACTGCTACAGTCAACTTTCAAAAACATTGTTGATCCATTAAGTGCTGTTATCAGACAAGACCATTTTGTTCCCATCACATCGCACCAGAATAGAGAGACACAATAAGAAGATAATGCAGGTAACAACCACACCTTCAATATGAAATTCCTGTCCATATATAGTTGTAGAAAAATGTGGCCAGAGGGTATTAATGCCTTGTCCCCCACAGGTGTCTGTTTGTCAAAATGAAAATATATCTAAGAAGACTGCTTCATAAAACACAAACTGTGAATTTGCACATATGAAACAAAAAATGTCAAAGTTCCTGGATGAGGTCTTTATGAGTAAAGGTTTACCGTCTAGTCTGATGATGGCTCTACTTTCCTGGGTGATGGCCATGGTTGTGGAAGTCAATGGCCTTGATTATTGGACTTGATATGTTTGCACATCTGATATTTCTTGTTATGACATTTCGGCAGGTGGTTGGTGGTTTAGTGCCTGTGGGGAGACCAACTTGAACGGAAGGTACCTGTGGCTGAGAGCAAAGGGACGCTCACTGAGGAGGAAAGGAGTTCACTGGAAGTCAGGCTCAGGGACCTCCTATTACCTCAAAACAACTAAGATTTCCATACGATCAGCTACTGCTACTGATAACATCAACTGAATCCCGCAATGATTCCTACCTTCATTCATAACATACAGGCTTTTTTCACATACACAAATTATATATATTGCTCAGCCTAAAGTTGCATTGAATGGTAATCTATAGCATGAAACTACTTAATCCAGGCATGCTCCATGTCTATAACAACAAAGTCTTAGCCACCACTGTAACATTAGGCTGACTGCTTCCACCCTTCTTCCATACATCATTCTGTCAGAGGCTGCAAGCCAAAAACATTATCTATGTCACAGAAGAAAACTCTGACCTGTCATGATGATGCAACTACCACACACAGGTCTTTAACCTCCTGTGTTTTATCCAGAGAAAGCAAAATTATTATTGTGCAATGTCTGCAAACACATTCCATCCCAAGATAGATATTTATTGGTCCACATCAGCACCCTAATACTGTCTGCAAAATGTCACAGCACTCTTGTATAGAAAAAAACGGGTAGGATTATAATGCAATCATAAAAATGAAATTGCATGGCAACTCATTTAGGTGAACTTAAATACATTTGTCAGCTTCTTTTGTTATCTACGGCTATTTAAAATGTGTATTTTTTCCACATAACAGAATATTATGTTGCATGTTTCAGGAGACTAAAGGCTCAAACCCAAACAGGTTATTACATGGACTTAGTTCAGCAATTTGCAGTGCTATGGTAAAAGTCTGGGAGCCAGAGTCCTGAAAGGTTTTCCACACAGGTGGGACAACATCGGCTGTCAAATAAAGTGGGGAAAAAAAGGAAATACAAAGCTTTGCGGCACACTCACAAAATGTTAGCTTGGTTTGTTCTATGTTCTTTTTTTTACTTTACAATGTATTTAAACCATTTTCATACTGTTTTATCAATTATTTTGTTACAATATGGTCATTATCATGTATTTTCCTGTATTACTGAGTCATATTGACTCTTCCACTTTTTCAGCATACTACAATAAATATGTTTATTAATAATTTCTTCCTATTGTGTAGTTAGGTGCTCTGATAACTTGATATCTATTTATGAAGACAAAATAAACATCTGCAAACATGACCAAGTGACTGACTATTGTTGTTCTTTTAACTGACCACTGATACTTTAGTGATGAGTTAATTTTGTTTAAGCCATTTTGTGTATTAAATTGGGACTAAACCAAATGCTTGCTTGGGGAAACTGGAGAAACGGCTGCTGTAAAAATTGCTGCTGCCAGGAACTGCATGGCAAATCATTCAGATGGCTGGTCCAAAGCTAACAGAAGCCAAAAAATTGACCTGGTGCTATGCTGACATTCATGTGAGTAAGTGATAAAGAGTACGTGACCACTACCACATCAGTTCAGTAGTCAGTCAATATGTATGACAATGTTTTCATTTACAACTTAAAAAAAAATTCTTCACATGTGCATTAGTATCTACATAGGCTGGTTTAATATATAGGACAGGGTAACCTTGTATACGTGTAATAACTACTCTAACTCTAATTGTATACAAACCCTTCTAATAAAACTACCTTCACCGTTAAGTGCTTCTATTTAGGAAGTTGTCTGAGGAAATCTGGTAACCTGAGATCACTGTTTAGGTTGAATGACCACATATATTTCCCAACACCACAATATCTTCAAAGAAACCATTCATGGATGAGCACTACTATCATTAATGGGCTTCCAAAATCTTGCTGGAAAATGGACCAGTGTATGCAGTCAACCTTCCCTTGGGAATACAAACATCTGAAATAAAAAAAATACTCAATAAAAATTTGACACTGTGTACTTCTGTTCGTATCCTGACATTTGGTGGTGGATCAAATACAGCTGACAATAGTTAATCTACAATAGGAGGTCACCTGGTTATCTGCACAGAAGCAAGGCCTGGGGCAGAGAGGCCGTGTCAACACCAACATCTGATAATAAGGACTTCTCTCCCTATGACCTTGACAAAAATAGCAATAGGGCAGACTGAATATGTACACAGTCACCAGGCAGACATGAGGTGAACATTACCCAGCAGTGAATCCAGTGTCCCAACAGACATGAGTCAGCTCCGCAACAAAGCTAAAGTTGATAGATACTTTTTTTTTTTTTTGGTTCAAATACACATTCAGTGCTCAGTTTAAGTGTGTATGCTCAGTGACACAATGGCCACGGTGTGGGAGCTAGTTTAGTATCTGTGCCCCCTAAAATGATCAACAAGATGTGACATGTCATCTTACAAGTATAGCTTTGTTAGTCTGGATCATCCAACACGTAAAACCAGGAATGTATACTTCCATGAGGCACGCTCCAACAAAGCAGCATACAAACCACTTTCAAGTCAACCAATTCAAGATTTGCTTCAAAATTCAAAAACAGAAAAATTTACACATATGCCTTACAGCAACCCACTGAGTAATTATTGGGACTTCAAAGTTTCAGCTTTAGGAGGGGCTCTGGAAACTGAAACTAAATAGAAAATGTCCCTGTTTTCATCCCTCCACATGGGGTTTCCGTACCTGTATGTGGTGTTGGGCACATAGACGTCCCTGGCAGGAAACTCCAGGATCTCCCTGGTGGGGCGCACCCTGCTGTCTGGGTAGGGTTTGACCTGCTGAAGGTCAGGGGTCAGGCAATAGTGGGGGTTCTCTGGAGCCGGAGATATGTCTAACTTCAACTGGGCTGTAGTAGATCGAGATGTAGAGGGAAGAAG
>OMLB01049093.1:0-30009 GCA_900302555.1 Myripristis jacobus | reverse complement strand
GACCCCAGCCAATGTTTAACGTCTCTAAATATACATAAATAAAATAAAACACTCATATTTAATGAGTGTTCCTAATGTAATGGGCACTACCGGGTAAAGATGAAATTGACATGATGATATGTTTTCAATGTCCTGTTCACACTTTGTAACGCATTGGTTATAAATAACAAAAATCTGTACTTAGAAATAATATAAAGCCATTAAAACACCAAAAATTAATATTTCTTTCCAATTTCAGATCAATCAGTGAGATTTTACGGTGATTTGCATATTTTTCCCATATTTTCCATTGTTGCGTAATAGGAATACTGGATGTATAAGTGGGGGTGGGGGGGAGTTATGTTTTATTTAAAGGGCTATTTAGGTAATCAACAAAGAAACATAAAGTACCTGACACATAAACTTTGATAACAATTTTAGTTACAATCATTTTGTGGAAGTTGACGATGAAACTGACCCCAAACATAAAAGATGTTCAAAAATGTGAACATAACAGGAGGATTAACTTTTCTAAATAAAGTTACAAATTAATATAAAATAGCTAACACACAGAAAAAACAGATAAAGGTAAAGGCACTGTATGGAGGGGTGCTGGTCTGTCAGTACTTTAGAATGAATCTATGCCATAAATCTATCAAATGTGTGTTAGAGAGTGAGAAAAAGATTTATGACTCAGCTGCAAAGTCTCTGTTGTTGTTTTTTTTGTTTTTATGGTCATGTAAGGTGTATTCATAATACATGACTATGAGTGTTTGTGGTGTCTGAACATAAAACCCCGATTTATTCATAATGACCTGGCCTTGGACAGCCACTATGTAGTGTGAGTACGCAGAGTAATGTGATCTTATGAAGTGAAGGGGCTTCCCACAGTGTCGCCCTCTGTTTCTGCCTCAGGAAAACTCCCCACTTGTCTCCAGTTTGACTGCGTGGCACACACGGCCCATGCTTTTAGCCTGGAAAATGTTATGGGATTGAATGTTTTGCATATTCTGTGGAGGATTTGAATATTTTCATTTGGCTTATCAATGGTTGCAGTTATTTTTGAGTCTTGGTAGCCTACTTCTCGTTCGCTTTTTTTCTGTTTGTGTGCAAGATATCACAGTTGAGATAAAGAGGCGTTGGATGTTTGTGTGTGTGTGTGTGTGTGTGTATTTGTGTGGTCACATGCACAACAACATGTAGTTGTACTGAGGCTGCTCTTCCGTGTACCGGTGTTTTCAGCTTTTTATAGCCAATGCAAATTTTGTTCTGCTTTGAAGCACCTGTTCTGATTGTTCTGCTGCGCCTCTCTGCCTGTAGACTCACTGCAGCGTCTGACTAACTCACAGGCTGAGTGTACTCACTGTGTCCATGTTAGCAGGGACGGATCTTGAGCCTTTCATCTCGTGCATTTGAGATGTTTTATTGCAAAATCAGATGTCCACCATTTGAAAATTGTGAAGCCTGGCAACACTCTGACAAAATTTTTCAATGTCTCAAACGCCTCAAAAGTGAACAGAACATCATTCAGAAAGCGACGGCCTGCCTTTGGATACAGTTCACTTGCATCTTGAGCGAGTCAGGTTGAGTTTTGATCCAGTGATGGAATGTAAAACACTTTATGACTCATCTAATACAAGCCCAGATGTCTGACTCATGGTTTGAATGACTCCGTGACGACATTATCTGCTCCTTGATTGACATCATACTGCGTACAGATTAGATGTGGAACTCCCATGATGACGTTAGTCCTCCCTACCTGTGCTGCAGTGGAAAATTCTGCAGTAAACGTATGTCAAAAAAGTCATTTCTGATTTGTTTTGTTAGCTAACTTTAAAAAAAAAAAAAAAAAACAAGACCTGTGGAATATATTTCAGGAAAAATTGGGGTGAATTTTTTAAATCTGGGCAGGTGATTCTCTGAAGTCATGCTGTCTTTTCCCAACACGCCAAAATGACAGGGAAGTATCTCTTACAGGGATAGCCCTGACCTACAGCTTTGTGTGTATTGTTTCCTGAATAGTAGCAGTAATCCTCCTAAATGATGGAGGATCTCCGGATGAAACATGAGCACCGAAACAATAGATTTGATAAGATCAAGATCACAATATATTAAGTTCAATACGATTACACCGGCCAGATAAGAGAGCCGCACAAACACACCAGCCCAGGGTGCTGTGTACAGAACATAATGATGGCATGTCACCTTATAAAGCAATTATGATGAAAATAAATGTATTGTGATACCAGTTATGTATTCAGGAATCCTGATCTAAATGCCATATCAATACCTCTTATCCTTTTACTATAACACATCACCATAACTGACATACTGTAGCATAAAAATGTTCAACGAAGTGAACAGAATAATTCACCGTTAACCATTGCTATGCTGTTTTTTTATTGTTATTTCTTTTTCATTTTTCATTTTTTTTTTTTTGAAGGAAGATGGACTGCCTGATCCTCTGAGTTAAGTACAGCTGAAGAGAAGACAGAGTAGTGGAAGAGCAGGAGAGAAGCTGCTGGTGGGATTTATTCTTAGACCATCAGGGCTATATATGGTACAGGTGCACGCTTTTTACTTTACCATCTGTGGCAGGAAAAATATCTCAGGAACAAGCAGAACAGGCATTTTTTATTCATTTCTTAGTTGCTGCTGGACAGGCATAATCTAGATTCCAACGTTATTTCCAACAAAAGCCTTCAACAATGTGATATTCATGTAAACAAAGGATTTTCAGTTATGGTGAGAGAAAAGTTTGCCTCAGGTGCTTCCTGTCAGCTCTCTGTCAGGAAAAGAGGTTCAGGTTAGGGTTAGGGTTAAGGATGGACTTTCTGACAGAGAGCGCCTCAGGCAAAATTCCCCCCTTGTGCAGGTGATCTTAAGTCACATCTGTCTGCTGATAAAAGACAGAGAGATGTTTTCATAACGCTTTAGCATACGTTGCAATGATGTATGGGCCTGCTGTGTGATCTTAAAGCGAGGGAATATGGTGTAAACAGAAAAAGTGTTCAATCATCCATCAACCGTGTCATATGAGTCCCTCTTGCATGTGAGAGTTTGTTTTTCATCGCACACCCATGTGTAGTGAGGGCAAACACATGCTGCCCGTTTTGATAAATAAAGCCGTTTTGCTATAAGTTTGGTTTAGCCATCATAGCTTTTGAGTGTGTCAGCATCATAGAATGAAAATGATTATGATGATGGTTAAAATTATCCGTCTGCCCTCCTTTGTTTGCAGTCATCTTGTGGTAAAACAGACTGTCTGGTACACGCTGATGTTTAAATGAATATTCACAGATGGTTGTGGTTCTTGTAACACGTTAATGGTTCCTGCCACTCCCTCAGCTGTACCAGTGTCTTTAAATCCAGATCACTTTCTTATCACTTTTTGTCACATGAATCATCTCGCCCAAATGCCTTAGCACGACCGAAGAGCAGCACAAACTCTACCTCTGTGGCTGAATTGTGTGTTTTACCCTTGTGTTTGATATTCTGCTGCAAAAGTGTGTGCCTTTCAGCCGTGGAGAGTCATTACTCCGCCTCATGAAATGTTCCCTTCTGCCTGTGCAGGTTATTGAAGAAGATGCAAGCTTCAACTGTTTCACCTGTAACCAACTTCACTACAATCTCCTCAAACACAACCACCACCACCAAGTCCAGAGAACAAGTCCTCATCCAGAGTAAGGACCTGTGTGTGTGTGTGTGTGTGTGTGTATGCATGCACAGGAGTCCCCAAAGTGTTCATGCCTGTGATTTTTTTCAGTTGGGTGAAAATGGGAGAGAGATATTTTTGTAATAACCATCAGATTGTAGTGTGCCCCCTATGTAATCTTAAATCAAAATAAACAAAAGCTAATCATCAACCACGTATTGCATCATGCAGTCTAAACCAGAGAGTCTGCAAAGCTCTGTGTGTACCTGAGTGACATCATTGTCCTTTGAAACACACACAAAGTGAGGTGCATCATGGCAAGTAGTTTGTATAATGCAAATAAGCCTTCAAAATATCCCTCCCCGCCTGTCTCATATTTACTGAGATGCATTTTTGGTTTTGAGAAATTAGAGTAAGATTTGATGTATTTCTATATTTATTTATCTATTTGCAATAAATAGGAAACATTTGCACAGTGTTTTACGTGTGTGAGTGACACCGCTGTCAGGGCACGACACACTTTAGAGGACACACAAAAGCAAATTGTATCACATGGACGGAGGGAATGTGTAAAATGCAAATGCTAGAATGAAAGCAACACTGAAAATGACCTTTCAACATCCTCCCATCGTCCCCTCTGTCACTCTCCTTCCTCTCTCTCTCTCTCTCTCTCTCTCTCTCTCTCTCCCAGGTTCTGGGGCGATGATTGCCGTCATCGTCATTGGTATCATCATCATTCTCACCATTCTCTTGATCATCCTGAAAACGTACAACAGGTAAGGTGGCATTCCTTTAACAGGCCTGTTCCCACAATGATACTGTAACTGAGGCTCACGGGACCGAGCTGTAAAACAAACATGAATACTATTTCATGGATCAGACCATTTCTACAGTGTTTCATAAATATATTAGGTGTTGTCTGCTAAATAAAATAAATTCTGTTCATTATCATCATCATCATCATATTGTCATTTTGTTAAGACTTCTCAGCTGAGCATCTCTATTGCTCAGTCACCTTATCATGCTTTTGAAGATCAAACATGGTCTGATTGGATTGTCAGTTGTTCACTATTTTCATAAACTGAAAAAAAGAATTAATTTTCAAATGGAAAGTGTAACCCCTTGTTCTTTTTCTAGCATGCATTTCATCCTCCTTTTTCTCTTCCTTTTCCTTTTCTTGCCCTTTCTCCAGTTCTGTTAGCTCTGTGTTTGCATCACATGCCATCATCATTGTAATTTAGAAATTATATTTGTCATGGAGGTGTGTTTTAAGGGTGGAAGCATGGTATATGGTGGATCAGAGAAACAGGTTATAGGGTATTATAGGGAAATTCAAATAGAGAGGGGAGGATTGTTCAAATTAAAAAATAGAAAAGAATAGCTTTCATATTTGTATGATATTTCCTTGCACATGAAAGAAGTCAGGGTTGTCTTAAACCTCAGTGTGAAATCCCTCACCAGGCGGACCCATGTCTCCAGAGTCCTGGGAGCCAGCGGGGGCTCCAAACCCCGTCAGAAGAAAATGTCATCATCCACAGTCCAGAGCAGCATGCCGATGAGCAACCTGGCGATCAGCTCGGTGTCGAGCAGCATCACAAACTCAAACCCGGTGTCAGAGAATGGCTTCCGCCTGCCCAGGGTGGAGCTGAACAGCACAGAGACAAACAACATAGAGCAGTTCAGCACGACCAGCGGCTCCACGGTGGTCACCATACATGACGCTCCATCGTTAGAAAACACATAGCAGCAAGACTGGAGAGCACAGAGTGTGGCATCAGCTGATGTGTCGCCTTCATGTGAAACCGCCTCCTGTGTGTGCGTTTAAATTCATCTGAGGTTGACTGAATCCCGTGGCGACTCAATCTGTGACAGTACATCTCCACCAACTGCTGGTGTCTACATGGATGACAGGAGACCCTGAGGGTGCACTAAAATATACATTATGAACAAAATGGTACAAAAAAGAGATGCAGTGCATTGCATACAGTATGATGTATGAAATAAAATGGACACTTTTTTGTGAAGATTTGCCTTTTTTGTGACTACAGTCAGTGTTCAAAGCATGAGAGGCCGTGGCTCATTACTGCCTGTACATTTTGCAGCTGTTCCATCACTTATCATACCCAATAACCAGGGAAAATGTGACCAGAAATAGTAAAGATTCAAATGGCCAGGCAGCGTTGCTTTAATGTACATTTCTGTATTAAAAAAGGGCTTTGTGGGTTCAGACATAAAGGTAGAATTAGCATAAACTTCAGAGAGCAGAGCATGAAGGGTTAATCACGCCTGCATGTATTCACTTCAGTGGCTGTTGGTGTGACAGAGGATAATACTTGGAATATAGCATCGCATGTATTTTATCTGACCAACTTTGACCACCAAAATTATATCAGAAAATGAAAAATAGTTCTGTTTACTTTGGTTCATTGTGCATCACATTGTCTTTGTCCTCTACAGATTCACTGAGATGTGTTTTTGTTTCAAGAATGTAAACTGAAATGCCAGTGTATATATATTTAGATATGTATTTTACCATGTGCAGTGAAGAGACCGCAGATATTCTTTTTTGAAAGCTAGAATCTGTTTGAACTCTCACTGTGCTGAAATGAATCCTTTCTAGTTTGACACCAAAGGATTTTGCACTTTATTTGCCTTCCTCCTGCCCTGTGTTTGTACTGTTTATTGCTCTTTAAATGAAGTGAAATGAAATGAAAATAAATTTGAATATTTCTAAATGTGGTCAAACTGTGTGTGCTTAAAGAGAAGTTTCACATTAACACAGACGAAAGCATAAAGATCAATCAATCAATCAATCGAGATGGGGATATAGTCAAACTAAAAAAGAAAGAGGAAAGGAGAGGAAATGAAAAGTTGGCGGAAGAAACACTGGAGACTGCTCGACTAAGTAGTGACTTGCAGCGGTGAGAGATTAACATTACATCAAAATATGAAAATAGCAAAATCGTATTTTTGTGGCAGTAAATAAAAAAAACCAGTGCGCCCCCGTGTGGCAACTCCTATTCCTACAACAGCGGTTTAAACATCTTAAAGCTTCATTCAAGATAACAACACTGTTGCTCCTCATTAACCGGATTGTTATCGTCTAATTATAAGTGCATGAACTTTACTGTACCTTCAACAATGTTTAGAGGTAAATTTGAATAAGAATATTCGTGTTCTCACTCTAATTTGTGCGATTTAATAATGTTTATTAATAATTGAAGAACACTGTTGCACGACTTGAACGCAACTTCACCGGGAACTGTTGACATTACGATGGTGTCCGT
Organism: Myripristis jacobus; assembly: GCA_900302555.1. Classification (NCBI taxonomy): domain Eukaryota; kingdom Metazoa; phylum Chordata; class Actinopteri; order Holocentriformes; family Holocentridae; genus Myripristis; species Myripristis jacobus. Next base: position 23,088 of record OMLB01049093.1, on the reverse strand, counting down.
TGGTAAGCAGCTAAGCTAACCGTTGTCAGTTTAGTGTGTTTTGCTAACGTTGTCATTTGTTTCTGAGGTTTAATTCGAAGTAATTGTTAATTTGTTCCTCAATTGAGACACTAATGAACATTTATAGGACACAAAACATCCATGACATGGCGCATTTCCACAACGCAGGCATTCATCTCATTGTTAAGGGAAGCAAGCTCTAGTTAAAAACGCCTGTTCATTTTCATCGACACAGCCGGTGTTAAATGGACAAGTTCGTCTTGTAAAGCAGTGCTAACATGTATTTCTTGAACTTATCGGGTGACTGAGTGCATGTGGTGTCTTGCAGTGGAGGTGCTGTGTCTGCTGCTGGTCGCCGTGCTGTGGGGCTGCACCAACCCCTTCCTGAAGAGAGGCACCGAGGGCATCGAAAATGTGACGAGCACCAGCAAAGTTTTACAGCTTCTGGCTGAAGCCAAGTTCCTGTTCCTCAATTTCAAGGTGCCTAAATGGTGAAATCAGCCCATATCAGCATGTGTTGGTGTTTAAAAGGGCTCATGTGTTGTTATGATATGATTTTAAAGTGCCATCTTGTCCCTTGTGCTCCTCAGTACCTGGTCCCATTCCTCCTGAACCAGAGTGGCTCTTTGGTTTACTATTATACTCTGGCCACTACAGGTGAGCCACACAGATCCTCTTCTCTATCTCATAGCTGCTCAGGTGATACAGCACAGTGTGGTACAGTGTTGTGTTGCATTGTTTAATTAAAGGTGTGACTGTTCTCTTGTCACTCTATCTGCATGGGATGTTTGGGATCTCCGTGTTAATTTAGGGGATGGGTTGATATAAAGGTAGCTGTTGACAAAACATGCCTGGGAGCTTAGGTGGGACAATATATCCAATTTAGCCAAGGCTCATTTGATTTCAGTCCTCCAGACACTTTTTCTTTTATCTTTTATCCAGATTTGTCCCTGGCTGTTCCTGTGGCCAACTCGCTCACGTTCCTTTGCACCTTGCTCACCGGCAGGTTACTAGGTGAAGAGTTTGGAGGTGCACGTAAGTGACTCATGATGGTGTTATTGATACAGCGGCTTGCTGTTCAGTAGGCGGTCAGATTGCCAGTGATGTGGACTCTCACAGGGACAGGAGGATTGAAGACTTTGTATGAGCATGAAAAAATATCCTTAGGAGCAAAAATAGGACTACTGGAGCAAATTTGGACACGTTTGTCACAAATTTGGCAGAGTTACATAAGGAAAGGATGCATATCTGTCAGCCTGATATTTCTTCATTAATGTGCAATGGTCAGATAATTGAGTGGTTAAGTTTTCAGCCACTCACACTCACTGTGTGTGTGTGTGTGTGTGTGTGTGTGTGTGTGCGCGGGCCTGCAAATCCCACTAGGAGATTTCTCTACTTTGTCTCTCTTCCTAACTTCCTGCTGTCTCTGACACAGAAATACTTGCAAATTAAAGCAGGAATTCATTTTATTAAATATATAGTTATCATTAACAGGTAGTGAAACAGGTACAGTAATTATGTATTTGTTGTACGCACAATAGGCACGCAAATAGATGGCAGTAGGGCACATGCATAGTAATATATGTACCTACTGTTTATATATAACAGTATTTAATATGAGCATATAAAAGGAATGAGAAATCAGAAAAGGGGTGAGAGTAAATACTTATTCCTGATCCTTTTCACCATGTATTGCATATCTATTATTTTTTCTTTTAGAGTAAAGGATAGCTGTTTATTGCTTACAGGTGCCAAATAAACTCGATCAATCAATCAAACAGAAAGTTTGATATATCATGGTGACTTAAGCAGCTCATATACCCTTTGATTTTACTCTTTTCATTTTTCTTGTCGGCAGGAGCTGTTGCAGGGATGTTCCTCACCATGGCTGGCATCACTCTGTGTGTCATCAGCTCTGTCGACAACAAAGTGAGCCCTTTGAAACAGAACACGACCCAGGCTGCACACTAACGGCCTGCCTTTGATCTCGCCAGATCAGGATTTAAGTGAATTCTCATGAACCCTCAGCAAGTCAGTAGATGGGCGAGGAAAGACGGCATGAGGACTGTAGGGGAGAATTTAGATTCAGGCGGCGATGCCATACGGCCAGCCGGAGAATTGTGCCCAGAGTGACGCGGTATGAGCCTCAAAAGGGCTGTCCAGAAACTCCCATGCTAAGCTGAAGGGAACAGGGTTCACATAGGGTTCACCTCAGAGCTGGACTAGATTTACGGCCCTTGCATTGAAATCTCTGGCTGTTAAGTCCTGCTCCAAAGCACTCTGCTGCCCCATGTCACTGGCATCTATACAAACACTATAGAAACCACATACAAATACGGTTAGGGTTGGAAATGGACCAATTAAATCTCACCTCCCAGACTCACAGGGTATTTTACTGCAGCAATCTCCTGTTGACTGGTGTGTGTGTGTGTGTGTGAGAGAGAGTGTGAGAGAGAAAGAGCAGGACAGGAGAGAGGACAAATTGCTGAAGATAAAGCTGTTTTTTATTCACCCAGTTTTCCTCCCTTGCTGCTCTGATGGTGATATATTAAGATAGATATACCACTGTCATTTTCTGATGTTCTTTGTGAAGAAAGTACGACGAGCAACTTAAATATAAATGAGACTTGCTAAGTTGCTTTACAGTGACTGTGCTCAATGTGCTGTAAACATGCATTCATATAGACAGTTTTATTTTGGAAAATTGTTGTGTAGTAATATGTTTGGTTTTTTTTACTGTCACAGTCCTTATATTAAAAAAAAACAAAAAAACAGGATACTGTACAGATGACATTGTTATTGTTTTAATATGTCCACGGCATTAATAAACATGACTCTTCACCTGGTTTATGTGCTCTAGCATTTATTCAAAACAAATCTAGGTTGTCACAAAATATTTTTCTTATATACATAATTATTTATGAAATAAACAACATCACTGAACATTGACTACACAATACCTGCATCACGGATATCCCTGTAGAACACAGAGCAAGTTCACATTTTGACTAAGTAAATTAAGGTTGTTATTCGGCTCATTACCACAGTTCAAATACTATTTCATGTTGACATTTATTTAGCCGCATAGGTCACTGTAGAGATAATCTAAACAGTAATTGCTCTGGTTATCTGCAGCGCCTCTGGCTATAGTTCATCAGCTTATCCGTGCAGGGCGTGTGTTATTGTGACGAGGTGACCTCCTTGATGTGGCCTCTGTTCTCCTCAGCCGCCGCTCCTTCCTGACAGCTGGGCTGGTCTACTATAATTGACAGGGGATCCTGCAGACTCTCCTGTGGAAACAAACCATTAAAACAAGGTAAAAAATAAAAGCAAACATTTTAATTTGATTTGAAAACATTGATTCCAGTAAGAGCTGTGGTGTGGGATGCTGTACCTTCTGGGGGTTTGGGGATCGAGGACTTGCCCTTTCTCCCTGACCCTCCGTGTTGTTTCCTTGGATCCCTCCGCCGGCTGGAGAACCCAGAGAAGCGGAAGGTGAAGCTCTTGAGTTTGAAGAGGCCAGCTTTGGCTCAGGCTCCTTCTGAGTGTACATAAAAAGAATTCACTGCTATTGATTGCATTTGTCGTCTTGTGCTCCATGTAAGCTCTTACATGTTGTGTAGAATAACTGCATGGTGTGTATGTACCACTACTGCAGCAGCAGATGCACAATCCTCCTCAGCGCTGGCAGAATTTTCTGCTGTTGCTCCAGACGTTTGCTGGTTTTCTCTTACTGGCTGTTGTTCCATGCCATCTTGTTCAGGTGACTTCACCTTTGACGGGACAAAAACACTGTTTGGTAAACCCATTTGTATTATGATCAGCTAATGCAAGAAGAGCTGAGTGTACAAACACCCACGAACACAGCCAAACACACAATACACACCGCCCTACTTTCCGTTGTATTTGTGTGGGTGATCCCTCTCATTGTGCACCTCACTCTCCATAATCTCTGTCTGCCACTTGAGATACACAGATGCAATCTGATGTGTTTTTCACATCCATTATCTGCGTTGGCTGCACTGAATCAATACTTGCACTTCAAAACACACAAAATACCTCCCATGTTTGTGTATCAGACTCAGAGCTGTGACTGTTATTATCTCTTCTGGAATGAAACCAGTCTGATGTTAGTGGGTGAGCTGGTTGGTGACCTTGCCTTTGCATTTTTGTACTATCACAAGAAAAAATGTATTAAAAAAAAAAAAAAAAGCATAATTACATATTCAGTATTTCTCAAATGTATTTGATTTCTAAAGTTATTTGACAACAGAATCAGAATCAGAAATACTTTATCGATCCCCAGGGGAAAAGAAAGAAACATGAAAATTTGTGCATTATAAATTTGTAATCCTACAATAATATTACAAGAGCATATACAGAAAAAAGAAATTGGGAATATGTAAAAACTATACCTATATACACAGGAGTATTGCACAACTGAATTATTGTAAAGTTCTGCAGGTATAAAATCATTGCACCGTTAAGTAAATGAAATGACAGACCATCATCCTGAAAATTACAACTGCTCCATATTACACCCTCATCTTTTGGGTCTACTACTTATAAATAAAGAAACACTTTATTTGACTATGAATGAACATGAATAGCATTAAGTGTGTTGTTTCCCATTTATTGTTCTAGACAGATCCATGCACCAGGTCTGTTATGTGATAAATACAAACAAAAGAAGGTAAGACATGCCCACCTGCTCTGTGTTGGGCAGAAACTCGTCTCTCTCATTCAGCTCCTCATCCTCCACTATGTCTGCCGCTCTCTTAAAATAGACAAAAAAAGGGAAAAAATAGAGCAGAGAAGTTATGTTTAGAGTCACCTCTGCTTTAAGCCAGTGTTTCAGGGTTGAGTTTAGGGCTGATTGTAACATACTGATATTTTTCAGGTATAATTCCAAGTGTATCATGCGGTTATGAGGGTGAGAGGACACTGGGATGAATGTGAAGTTAACCTGGTCCACAGGAAGCTCTGTCACTGTGTTTTCATCCTCCGGCACCTCCTCGGCCCCTCGTACCTCCTCCCTCCTCCTCCGTGCTCCCCTCTTAAACACACTGGGCTGCACTGGAATCAACACATCAAACATATCGCTGCTGCTGCTACACTTATGCACACAGAAACAAGTGACTATATAAAAAGATACGAGCCAGTGAATGTTACACACAGGCAGGACTGAGTGTGTGTGTGTGTGTGTGTGTGTGTATGACAGGGTTCCCACTCTATGTCAAATGTAACTTCTCCATTATTTTCCTTGACTAAAATGTGGAATTTCCATGACCTACATAAACTTAACATGACATTTTTTTTCCTGGCCAAAATTTGAAGATTGAGAGATTAAGATTGGTCTTATATAAATATTATTATGTTTTATTCTGCAGGGGGAAATGAACACAACGTGAATGAAGTGGGAAATAACTAGCTTTTTTTTTTTTTAATTGAGGGTAACAAAATTCCAGGATATCCACTGATTTGTCCCAAGAATTTATGAAATTCCCTGACATTCCCTGTCTGTAGTAGACTTCTCAAAATTTTCATGACTTTCCGGAAATTCCATAATCAGTGGGAACCCCGGTATGAGTTCGATGAGGATCCCCACCAGATCCACTGCTGATTGATGTTCTTGGCTGGCCTCGGTTTCTGCGGATCTTGACAGGCCTGGTATAGAAAACAGAGCTCTCCTCTGCTCCCTTTCTGTCGGTCCTCGGCTGAGAGGCTTGTGGGGCTGCAACCTCTGCAGCTTCATCCCCCGTAGACTTCACCCTCCGCCCATCGGACTGACATTCATCGGATAAAACAGAATACATAGAGAAAAAATCACTTGAGTAGCCATATCACATACAGAGAAAGAAAAACTTCTCCAGGTCTCACCAGGTGGGTTCATTGTATGGGGCAATACACACCAAACAAATCCGCATCTAATGGAAAGATGAAACCAGTGTAGCTGTGGTACTGTGCGTACAACACAGTGGAGGATTGTTCTCTACCTCTGGGGAGTCGAGGAGAGCTGAGTCACTATATCTGTCTTCTGGACCGCTTCCTGCTTTCCTGTTCTAAGAGAAACACAGGAGAGGTGTCCTTTGCCTATCTTTGTTTTCCAATTAATTATCTTTTGACAGCTGTCATTCAAGCCGGGCAAATGTTGCAAATGAACTCCCGGCTGCAGTGCAGTTGGGTGTGGAGGTGATATTTGTTGGGTGTAAACACATTTGACATGGTACACCACTGGTAGTAAGGTGAGTATATTTTACCCTGTTGGAAATGAAAAAGCAAAATTTACCTCAGTTCTTCGCAACAGCCTTCTCTTTCCTGGGTAACATCTGCAAAATAACAAAAAACTGTGGTAATGAAAGAAAGTGAGAGATAACAGTGTATAATGCCGTCTGCTCTTATGGCTCAAAAGGACTGAACAAACGTACGCACAGGCACTTTAATAACAATACCTCTCTGTGGCTTTAGAAACCCAGAGATCCACATATGGAAGTTTCTTGAATCTTTCAGTTCCCACGGCAACGTAGCAATGGCCAGTCTCCAGTTCTCCTGCCGAGGATACTGTCACTCCCTCCAGACTGCACAACCTGATGAAGCACAGGGGCTGGAGGGGTTATTTATGCCCCTCTCTGTTTGTACCCCAGTGTGGGTGTCTATTTGTGTCTATGTGTGTGTGTGTGTGTGCGTGTGCTGACCTGCGCACAGCTCCGGTCCGTAAGCTGACCTTCTCTGTGACCAGACTCAGGATCTGTTCCAGGTCCTGCCGCAAGCTCCGGGGAATGATGAACCGGAATGGCGGACACAGGGGATCTCCATTACGGAAAACACTGAACAGAGGCATAAAAGACAGTGAGCTCAGGCACTAAATGAATTCACATGTGCATGGTTGCACATGTGAATGTGAATGTGTATGCGATTGTGTGTGTTATGTCGCCAAACTCACTGTATGATGCAAGGCACAGGGATAAACTTCCTCCATTTAGCTGAGACATTTGGCCTCTGGATTAGTCTTGCCTGGAGGGGCTGGACATTCAGGAAATGAGACTACGGTGTATGGTGTTGCATAAAATCACATTGTCTTTTGTTCTGCAATACGATCACTTTGAAAATTCCCTCATCCCATTGACGTCATCCACATTCTGCACATCAATTGCTCTGCACATCCACCGCAGCAAAGTAAGTTATCCAAAATGTGTGATGACTAAATAACTATTCCGCTCCTGTCGGCTCGAGAGCCGCAGCCATGGAAACGAACGTCACTCCGAGTCTTTTCCAATACCACATTCACATGCCGTGTCTGATCTTTGAGCTCCTCTCAAAGCTCTCACTTTCCATGTCCTCCCATACCAATGCAATCTGCAGGCACCAGAGTCGATACTCGCTGATACCCGTGTCTGCTTCTACCCACGAAGCTGCAATAACTCAATCAATCCAGAACAAACTGCATGTTCAAAATCTTGCCTTAATGTTTCTACTTTGAAGTGGCACACATATAATGCCTTTACAGTGTTTCTGAGCAAAGAAGAAGGCGTGGGCTGTCGATATGGGACTGGGCATTAGGCCTGCCCAGACATGCACACAGCCCAGGTAATACTGTGTGGAAGCATAATGCTTTGTTTAGCCATCAGGATCTCTCACTCTCTCTCTCTCTCTCTGTCACACACAAGCACACACAAACACACACTCCCCTCTTACACTGTTCCACAGCAACTCACAACACAGGCATGTAAGACTTTTAAACCAAAGCCTCTAAGACTCACAGGCAGGCTGGGCAATCTGCTTTCCACATGGCAGACACCCAAGGCACACACAATTACTCTCTACTCTTTCATGTTTTTCAGCAAAGTAACACTGATGCTTAAAGACCAAAAACACACTCTGGATCCGAAAATCATTCAGTCACCCGTGCCAGTTGGTCAGACTACAAAGCAAGCACTTGTCACAGCAAGTGGCTCTGAGTATACATATATATTTGTGAGGGCAGTTTGTGTTTGTGTGTGTGTGTGTGTGTGTGCAAGCGTGCATGTGAGAGAGAGCGTCTTTCAAAAGTCTTTTAAAACAGTTTTGTGTGAAACACGATGGCTAGAGTAAAAGATGGCATAAATATGACAGCGGACACCTTTCACATAAGAGACTTGACGACAGAGAGCAATACTGGATTCAAATTCATTCAGACATCCTTTCCTTTGATGAAAGTTATCAGCACATATCTGACTATATCCAACAGTAATAACTGTACACAATGTCACTTTAAGACCGCTGCCAGTGCTGAATGAATGGTTGATGGACAGCACAATCATTAGCCAGTTATTTCCAGTAATTTACATGACAACCAGTGACATCAATGAGATGGCAAGAGTGCAGCCGAGCACACAGCCACCCAAAGTGCATCTAATCTACCTAATGCTAACATAACAAATGGGCCTATGTGTCGTCAAATCTATAGGCAAATATGGACTTGTCTCAGTAATGGAAAATCCTGCACTAATCTACACAGTCAACAGCCATTTCCTTATCTGGCTTGGCAAGATTCAAATGTTTCAGATCAAGTCGATGTGAGCGGTGCAGTGTGGTTATCCCCGCTGAGCTATGCGGTGGTGCATTCCTCCTGGTTAGGCTGGGATTAATGAGTTATGGACTGCCCCGCTGGCCAAAGGGGAAACATAAAAAATCATACCTGAGTTCCTTCCTGGGCAACAGGCTGCTTTTTCACTCCTGTGTTGAGGTAACTGTATGTGTGTGAAAACAATAACCGATATCAGGCAGAGTAACAGAATTTGAAAAACAGATTCAAGTGCACCAGCAATGTATTATTTGTCCCAGATCAAATATGTAGTATGTTATCATGAATATGCAGAGTGCTGGTAGCCTTGCAAATTCACTGACTTCCACTATGGAGGTAGAAAACCTCATTATGGGAATTGTTAAGGTTGCGAATCTTCGGCTTAGCAGAGATTCAATTCGGTTCACTGGCCGGTGATTCAATTTAAGAACCTTTTTTTTTTCTTTTTTGGGGCCATTCAGTTTGATTTGAGTTTGTAAGTCACCATTCAAATCAACAATTTGAATCAGTTCTTGCAGGAAAAACAAAACAGGGATATAATTTCTTTAAAAAAACAACAACAAAAAAAACATACTGTCTGAAAAGTTGCAGTTCATAGTGCTTTATCTTTTTATAAGAGTCATGACTGATTAAAAGAATTTCATTTTGATTAGGGCTAATTCTATTTCTTTGAGCAGATTGATGTACTTGAATTTGTAATTGATGCACCAGTGTAATTAGTGAATTGTTACATGCATAGGAGGTGCACATCAGTCAGATTTAATTACCAGTATTTGGATTTGGTTCTTGTACTCACTCCAGTTTCTTGAACCTCTCAAATCCAGCAGCGACGTACTGGCCTCCCGTCTGAAGCTCCTGGAGGTCAGTGACCCTGTGGCCCTGCCTAGGGGTGTACAGGGTCCTGACGGCCAGCGGGGCCCCGATGCTCTGGGTCACATCGTTCAGAAAGGCCTCCATAGTGGCCACCTGTCGCTGGTTGACCACAAACCTCCGTCCGCAGTAGAAAGGATCTCCATTCCTGTACACCACCACGCTCTTCACTGGAGGCAGGAGAATGGTGGCTGCAGAGGACGCTCCACTGCTGGCAGCCATCTCTGAGCCAGCTGTTACACCCTGAGTCCACACACCTTCTACACACACACACACACACAACACAATTTCAGCCAGGCTGTTTTTTTTTTTTCCTGCAACATTTTGTCTTCCATCAAACCCTCACTGACCTTCACTCACCAGATACTCACACTCACACACCACACAGTCTCCAGTATGTCACACCATGCAACAACTACACACAATTCCAGACACATATCACATGATCTCCTGATCCACCGCTGACGTGCAGAGAGACATTTCTCAGACACTCACAAGCAAAATGAAGCAGAGAAACTGTAGAATTGAAGGCAAAGGTGAAAATGAGTCCCAGCTCCTTGATGTTGTGGTCTGTCTGGACTCCCACTTGCCACGTTCTGCTTTCTCCCCCCCCCCAACACACACATACACACACGCTACTCCACTGACGGCCGTGAGTATTTCCTGGTTGCCATGGCAGCATGGCCAGTAGTGACTGGCTTTGTGGGCCAAACCATCAGCGGCAACCACAACAAAAGAGACAGACAGAGGATAGAATGGGTGGGCTGAAGTCTTCGAAGCTGAATCAATAAGATAACCTCTAAACCCAATGGTCTTTTTTTTTTTTCTCAAAGGTATTTGAAAGTACACCCAAACTCCCAAACAATTCATTCACATTCGCAATGTAAGGCAAGTAAAGAAATCAGCAGGTGGTAGAACCATTACTGCACATTATCCTAAATGACCCATTCTAAAACATGAGACAGGGCTGGAAAATGCTGTTTACACGTAAATTAGTCTCCCTTTTGTCCATTAGGACGTTAAACGCCAAACATTTGCAGGACAGCATGATGAAAGCTCATTCAATGTATGATCCAAATGGGAAATTTGAGCTTCTGTGAGACACTGAACACTAACCTTTTTTTAAGCAAAGGGCACTCCCCTGAATCTCTTTTTACAGGTCGTCTTTCTGAACAATAGTCACTCATTACTACAAGCTACAATATAATGTGAGGACAATGCCAGTGACACCATCTGTGAAGCAACAACAGCAGTAGGAAGAGTGGACTTTTTATACTCTGATGAAAATGAATACAACATTATTTAGAGAAAAATAGTTTATTCTTTTTTCCAAACAAATATAGAAAAACAATTTACAGCTTTATTAACATACCATAGCTTCTTCAACACATGATGAAGATTTCTGAAAACATATACTAAAACTTGCATAAAAAGTGCCATTAGAGTGAGTTCACTTGATTGACCTCAGCCAGGTCTTCAGTCCCATAATATTACAAGTCCACTAAAGATGACTTTGGTTCACATCTGCTGTCAGGATACACTGAGCCTCTCTTTCAGTGACAAATACTGCAGGAGAAAAGACAGGGGGAAGAAAATCATTAAAAGTTAATTTTTTCGCTGCCAAGTTATATTCTGTAATTACATGGCTGGGTGAGCACACTCGCACTGCATGACAACAAATCTGCAGAAAGCAATGGATTATGCAGAAGGAATTATGACATATGCACACACGTTTCAGAGTGATTCCCATAAGACTTTTCTTAACAGTGATTATTAACTTTTTGTCCATTATTACAGTTGAAAAGTACTAGTACAAGGGTGCGTTACCGCATCACTCTTGTCCTCTCGCTGGGCTCAGTGAGGCTTACATTTGGCTTTCTTAGTATTTGTTTTCCTTTTTTTGTTCCATTCACACCCTCTGGAAAGCACTTACCATGGTGCAGTGGTGTGTGATTCTTGATTATACTTATTTTGTTAATGAATAGAAGATTTGGTGCCCAATGTGCTGAACACGTCGTTTCTTGGTTTACAGACTTTATACATGGTTTTGTTTGCAAGATGAATTGGTAGGAATAAAACCAGGCTTTATATGCAGCATTTGGAAGCATATCTAGGCTTAAGCTCGCTGCTTATTAACACTTGGGGCATGCTGACAGTGTAGTCAGTAAGTCATGACTCAGGGACTCTGGTTTGGGTACAGGCTCAACTTCTGTCCCAAATATAAGGTGGTTCTTATCAGGATACAATATGAGTATTATTCCTTGATGAATTACAGCATCTTGGTTTTCTGGATTTACTTATTTTTGGATTTCAGTCAATAAATTTAATCTTGCAGCGAGACTAATTTTCTTACAGTAGGAGACTGCCACTGCAGAATGAATGTAGGGGAAACACTACATCTCTCTGTTTTACCTTTTTCCTGCTGGCAATGGCCTGTTGAAGCCAGAGCAGCTCCATGGCCAGGGTATTTCTATGGAGACGCAGGGCCTCTGGGGTACGTGGAACATTTTGGGCCAGACAGTACAGTGGGACACCTGGGGCAGGGACGACACGTTAAGAATTATTGATAAAGCTTCTACTCTTGCAGCTAGAAGAAAAAAAGGGCACAAACCAAATGCTATACAAAAAAAGAACTTTTGATTGACATTTTGACTACTGACTCTTGAAATCTTGCTTTTCTTGCAATGCATGGAAAACTTAATCAGTGCAGATAATTTTTCTTGTTTTAAGAATCACCTGAAATCAGACACTGACACAAGTCACTGACACATGATCAGATGACTTGTAAACATAAATATTTTTGGCAGTGCTCACACAATAACGTGCAATCATGTGCAGGACTTGAGTCATACACCAATAAGAAACAGACAGAAAACCAGTCAAAGTCATCTTGTTTCTGGTTTTCTGGAAAACCTTTCATACACATACAAAAAGAGCAGTGAACACACAGTACTACAAGTGCAAGTCACACCTTTGTGAGACTGTCCACAACTAATGTCCAGCCCCAGACTGCTCCAGACGGTGGTAGTATCCCCTGTGCTCGCCATCATCCCTTCCGCTCCATCTCCATCCCCGGCCTGTTCCTCTAGACTGGTGTGGCTCTGCCCCTCTCCATCCCCTCCAGCAGATATACTGGGGGAACAGACTCTGGAAGGGGAGGCTTGTATTTGGTAGTGTGAATCATCTCTTTCAGCTTCTAATTTCTCTGGAAGGAGACGATGATCCGCTCCTGTCTCCTCCGGTAGGGGTGCTGCTGCTGCTGAATGTTGGTGACAGGCACTGACCTCTAGTGCTGGTTTCAGTGGCCTGGCAGAACAGTTTGGTCTTGGACTTGGCAATGGACCACTCTGGCGATGAATGGTAAAAAAAAAGTGCGTTATGTAAAAAGACTGGAAGAACCGAACAAACACAGTGCTATTCTCATGACTGCATAACCTTACAATGTCTGTGAAGTGGGGGACAGGTATGATGGCCTCCCTCCACTGCAAATGAGCCAAGTCGCCCTCAATTTCTCTCACGATGTCTTCAAAATCTTCCCGTGCACCGCGTATTTCCTTTCTCACCAAGTATCCACGGGCACACGCCTGGCGAAGAGACGATAGCTGTAAGTTAAGCTAACTTTAGCTTTATAACTGAATTAGCGTTAACGCATGCTAACAGCTAGCATAGCTAAAGAGACGAATTAGCCACAAAACACAACCGCAAGAGTAAAGATAGCGTGTCGTCCGCGCTGTCTACGTCACGTTATAGCTCAAAACGGGCTGCTTTTTGAATAACGTTTATTGTTACCTGAAAATGAGTCAACAACTTTTCCCACTTGCTTCTCTCCATTGCTATGGTAACGCTACAAATATCGCGGGAGACTGAGTTGAAGTTTTAATTTACTTCCGGTGCTACACTGTTAAAATAAAAGCCTCTTTATGTGAATTATAATAATGTCGATTAATAAGTGGTAATATAAATCAACATTTTAGTTGAGTACATCACTATGAAAACTAAATAACTAAAACAAACAACTGAAAGCCAATTAAGGTCGTTTGAATTATTCTGGAATAAATTCGTTATTTCACGTTTTTATATTTTGAAATACAACGTAGGCGGAAGTAAAACAGTGTTTATATATTTTTTTCATTTCGTAATGTTGCCGCTCGTCACATGGACGTCTTTTGCTTAGCATTGAGCACCACAGCCGGTCAAAATGAGCAGTGGTGCAAATCAGAGGACTTTGTTCCAGAGTTGGGGCGCACCCGTGTCTCAAAACAAGGGTGTTCAGCCGAAAACGACCGGCAAGAAAGCAGCCGCTGGCCGGCGCAGAGCGACCCTAGGCGACCCCGTCGCTAAAGCACAGGCTGCGCCTCGCAGCTCTCTGTGGGGTGAAACTGGTCAGGGGTCAGCCAGCACATCAGAGGTAAGGATAGAGGAACCTATGTCGGTCGATAATGAAGAGGAAGATGATGATGACCTGATGCTGGTCGCTGTATATGAAGCTGAAAAGACTCTGGAACTTGGTGCAAACTTTGTGCAAGATAACAACCCCTTAGAAATAGTGCACACCAGCCTCTCTCCCACTCCGTCAGGTGGACGGTGCTATCCAGACTTCCCTGGCTTTGACAGCTCGTCAGCTAAGGTATGGATCTATCCCTCCAACTATCCCATCAGAGAATATCAGCTGAAGATATCAGAGACTGCCTTGTTCCAAAACACCCTGGTGTGTCTACCCACTGGTTTGGGAAAGACCTTTATAGCCTCTGTGGTCATGTACAACTTCTATCGCTGGTACCCATCAGGCAAGATTGTATTCATGGCTCCCACCAAACCCCTTGTGGCACAACAGATTGAGGCCTGTTATAAAGTGATGGGCATCCCGCAGACACACATGGCCGAGCTGACAGGTATGATGCTGGTCGTGTAAGTGACTAATGTGGTTCCATATTTTCTCTTTGTCACTTGTCACTAAAAACTACTTGGTCTGGCATCTGATCACCAGGCAGCACAGCAGCGGGGCAGAGGCAGGAGCTGTGGAGGTCGAAGCGTGTCTTCTTCCTCACCCCTCAGGTGATGGTGAACGACCTGTCCAGAGACACATGCCCAGCCCTGCAGGTCAAGTGTGTGGTAATCGATGAGGCCCACAAGGCGCTGGGCAACCATGCCTACTGTCAGGTACAGTGTCAGGCCGTTCCTTCCTGAATGTGCTCCCAGCGCCCTCCCAGCATAGTCACAAAGCTCATGTACTTGTATCTGCTTTTCTCCTCTTTCCTCAGGTGGTGAGACAGCTTGGCAGTCAGACGAGGCAGTTCCGCATCTTGGCGCTCAGTGCCACTCCAGGTGGAGACACCAGGGTGGGTGCTAGTGTGTCTGTCAGTGTTTTTTTGTCACCCTGTCTGGCTTTTTTTGTTTACTATTATTTACATAGGAAAAGTGGCCTGCCACAGCAGTCTAATAAGTTCAGAAAATTGCAGCTCTCTATGGTAATGCAGCCTATAAACCCAGGAAAGCACAATAATTACATCATAACAGGATGTTATGATATTTAGGATCCCAGATAATATTTAGTCTCTTATCATGATATTAACAGCATGAGTCAGTGAGGACATGTTTGACTGTTCAGTATGTTATAACACTGTTTATGATGTAAGGTTGAATATGGCCTTCAAAAAACTTCTCTAACTGCTCCTCTGTCTCATTTCTCATCCTTGTTCCTGCAACTGGCTCCTCCATCCCTGTAGTCGGTGCAGCAAGTCATCTCCAATCTGTTGATCTCCCACATTGAGCTGCGTTCAGATGAGAGCCCAGACATCCAGGTGTATTCCCACCAGCGCAGTGTGGAAAAGGTGGTGGTTCCTCTCGGCGAGGCCCTTGCTGCTCACCAGGCACGCTACCTGCAGGTAGGCTCATGCCTTTTTTTTGTAAAGTTTGTTTGGTTTTACAGGTGAAAGTCCAAGGCAGAGGTCAGAGATGAGGGGGTTTGACAAGAAGTCACTTTCTGGGCAACCTGAAGCACCAAGACAGGATTTCATTGTTTTCAATATAACGGCAGTATAGTATAATGGCAGCTGTTGTATTATGCAGATTAATTCTCATTTTAATCAACTTTTCCTTACATATAACATTCCCTTATTCTTTTGGCATCAGTAATAAGGATGCAAACGCACTGACATGCACACACAAATGTTGACAAAAAGTCGCATTTAAATTTACCTCCGCTGATACTGTATGTGTTTGGAGGGACCTCATCATAGGACATTTATTTTTGGTGCTTTGCTGCCATCTTGTGGTCATTGCTTGCCTCTCCAGTGCAAAATTCTCAGCTCTTCCTCAATGAAAATCCTTTTCATGTCAGGAACCTTCCTCAACATCACATTTCATTTCCCTCACCGTGTTGGTTCTTACTAGGCCCGTTGATAGTGGATAGGTTGAGGCGTGGAATCTAAGAGTGCTCTGTGGCCTGTCTCTCTTTATGTATGGTTATTAATCAGACGAAACGAGTCTGGTTCATTAGAGGAACCCTAGGTGCTCTTGTTGCCATGAGTTGGTCTTCATTAGTGGAGCCACCATGCCCTGTCTGTACTGTATTTGTAGGTATGCAGCTACACCTCAGCCTAATCTGTCTCAACTGGCTTGACAGCTGGAATTTCACAGCTGCTGTTGAAAGACTAGCCCTCTTGTATGATATTCCCCGTAGGTCCTCATATGTTTGACGAATAACAATTATTACCTTCTCTGCTTCTCTGCTATCTTCCCTGTTTTCTCCTTTTGCATTTTCTCTTAATAGTGGCTTTCTTTGCTTGTATGTTCACTATTTTTAATTGACTTTTATCTCTCGCCGTTTCCCCTGAACAATAGGAAGCTGTCCGCAACCTATTAATTAACCTCCATTTCTCATTGCCCTCCCTTTGAAAGCGGTTGATTTGACTAGACATTGCATGCAGGAGCTGATTAATTGAATCCCAGTCGGTGCTTTGACCTCTCAGTGTTGGTCCCAGAGGCCGTGAGAGGATGTTGAGTCGGAACAACCTTGTGCTTGGGGTCTAAAATGAATGCTGCTGCGGTCATTCAGGCTGAACTGACTGATTGTTGGGCAAATCAGAAAAATGAACCAGTTACCCAAACAGGATTTGGGATCACTTTTATGTTTCCTAGCCTTTTTGCTCCTTTAGGGAGCAGAGTTTCTGAGTCATGGCTGTTTTTTAATAGTGGGTATGTAGTTTTGTGGAGTTTTTGTTGCTCTTTTGCATAGTAATTCATTCTACAATGTAAAGATATTGAAGATCAGCACAAAATATTGGCTATCAGCAGCTGTGAAAAACAGACAAACAATACAGAACAAAGCAAACCAAATAAGCAGAATTGGTAGCTGTCTTTAAAAAAACGATATTGATTGAACTTTAAACCAAGCTATTGTGTCCGAGCCACGGCTGAGGCACCTGTTGCTCTGTTAACACCCTGTGTGTTTATTAAAATCAGGCTTTTAATTGTAGTGGTGTTCCCTATCAATCCACACTCTTCTGTCTATGCAGAACTGATTTTTTAAATTTTAAATTTTAAATTTTTTTTTTAAAATCAGGTTAAATCAGAGCTTATTTGAAGTTTATCTTTAACACTTAAGAGTCTGTCCAAGCTGAGAACCAGATCTCTCAGATGGAAACACAACTGATTTTTCTATTATTTTCTTATTTTAATAGCAGGATACTTCATTTTGTCGTCTGTTTATGTTTTGCTGCATCTGTAAAGTAAAAATATTACTGGCCCAAGCTCAAGCTAATAATTTGTGCCTTTGAATAAAACACTGGAGGCCTCCCATCTGCTTGTTGTATAATATTCCCATGAGACGGTAATATAATGTATACTGTATAGTTGGCTGTCCTCTGATATTACAGTGTCTCTGGTGTGAGAGCTCATCAAGTTACTGTGCCCTAGTAACTGAGCCCCAGTTCTTCCTCCTGTAGGGTAGATTAGACTATGGTATATGTTTCCTGACAAAATGGGGTGTAACTCCTTTTCTTTGCCCTGTGTTTTGATCTCATGAAGTAAATAATAGCCCTTAGCCACATTCTCCACAGTAAGTACAGTTGCTGTTTGGTATAAGCACCTCCAAACAGCTTGTTAGGCAGCAAAGCAGAGCCCCCCTGCACTGGTTTTGATGTGTTTTCTGCCTCACAGTCTTATATAACTTTGTTGTTTAATTTTTAAAGAAGAATAAATAAGTGAAGAACAAAACAAATAATATGCCACTTACAGTTGGTGGTTGCAGTTTATTTTATAGTCTATGAGGTGGGCGGGCTGCTGTTCTTGCCTTCCTCACAAACACTCATTATTTGTAGATCATCGCGCATCTCTCCCCATAGTAGGATCAAATAAGTGTGATTTTAAGCCTTTGCTGTAGTGATACTAATAGAAACATGTAGCAGTGGAAGCCAGGATGATATGTAGGTGCATGGATCCTATGCTGCTATAACTGACTTATCATGACTCATCTACAGTATCAGCCGTACACACTAATACATGGTTGCATCACTATGACTGCAGCCATGTGTCACAGCTGCAGTGCAGAGCTTTCCATTGATGAAAGCACCAGCGCTTTAGAGTGGATTTAAAGGAATGCAAGTAGAGCTGAAACAGCACCTCACTGAAATCGATGCTGCATTTCCACCACAGAATTGTACATCCAGTAAAATTCAATATTATTTTATTTTTTTCAAAAGTAAGGAAACAAGAATCTTATATCGAACAAAACAAAGAAAACCACAGTAGCTCTTGCTGTTGGACTCAGTTGGATGTTCACAGTACAGCACACTTTTACAAAACACTGAAAACATAAGCAAAAGTGGAAAACAGAAAAAAAAAAATCCTCTATCTGGATGTTCCCAAATAACCATGCTCTTATAGAAAAATCAACCCAAATTCACCATGGTTTTACAAGTGCCTGCTTGCCTGCAGTGGCCACAAAGCTTCATTATCTACAGCCATTTAAAGCAAAGTCAGTTCTTCAGATGTTAATGACTGGAAGTGTCACTTGACATGGCAACCGTCCAGCCTTAAACTAACATTTATCTGTCAATTTATATTTAAATATGTGGAAACACAGTTTTTGTTAATTGGGCTGATTTTCCCTTTAATTTTACATATATTCAATAGGCCTCAAGCACTACCAGTCTAAGTGTCACACAGGACACGCCTGTTCTGGTGTAATTAACTTTACAAATGTACAGACTATTTGCACTTTTAGTAGAAAATAGTCACAACATTGCTTTCATACATACTGAATAGACACAGATTGACTGGCTGTAATTGCTGGGTGTATAGTGTTTGTTTCTTTGTTTACTGAACTTATGGACGAGCCTTCACACAGTGATAATTTGGCAATGTGCAGTTCCTGTCTCAGTGGGTGCAGCCACCGCCTTTTGACTGGCTTTCCCAAAGCTACTTTACTACCCTGATGTGCTGTATCCTCCTTTAAGACACAACTGATGAACTTTCTCATAGCAACTGTAGTTGACAACATTTATCTGAGGTGATTCTCGGTTTGTTTAATTTTAAAACATACTGAAGATAAAAAATACTTCCTTTCTCTTCTTCTGCTCTTGGACTTAAAGATTTTCCTTGAATTGGTGATAGAACATTAAAACAGTTTAAAATGAAACAGAAATTACCTTTCCGCTATTTAAAAACCGACAGCAACTGAGTAGTATCACAGTACAGTAATATGCTCTCTGCACTCTACAGCATGTCTTTTCTTGGTTGCGTTGTCTCTACTCAGCAGTAGTGGTAATTTGCAGGTACAGTAGTGCACACGTACAGTACTCACTAACATTGACATAGAGCAGTTAAGTAGAAAGAGCAAGAGAACGAGGTATATGCATGTCTAAGTGTCTATTTCTGAGTGTGAACAAGACCTGAAACATGAGGAATGCATTAACTAGTGCCATTTTCCTTGAGAGAAAATGACAAATGCAGTCAGTACTTTTGATTGTCATTCAGCAGTAAAATCAGTGGGTTTTTCAGGTTTTGGTTTGTAGAAATGTGAGAGTTATCTTTACCCTCTCCCTGTATCCATACATTCATGTTGTTGGCTTATTATAAAAGCAGGTTTGCTTGGTATTTTACTGGTTAAGGTGTCATTGCTTGTTTCTAAATTCGTGCCACCTACTTTGCATCTAACTTTGTAAAGCCTATTTTATGGCTTCTCAGGTAACCAGTTCCTCCTCCTGGTTAAGACATTATCTGCCTGCCCCTTCAAAACTGATAAGAACAGACCATTACCTAGCTTATGCTACAGACCTGGGACTCAGAAATGTTATTACTGGTTTGTCTGTAGTTGTTATCTGGTCAATATTCCATTTCTGTCAAAGCAAGTAGCTGTTTTCCTGTGTGACTGGAGCAGTAATCAAAATGAACTTTCTGTGACAGTAGAGCTGCAGTTTAGCTTAGTCTGTATGGGTCAGATAGCTTAAGGATGAGTCTTGAAACTAACATTCACTCACTTAGAGGCTAGATGAGGTGATGACTGTTGTGAGCCCTGGCTGGTCTGGAGTGTAACAGGCTAGTAGTCATTTGGGGTAGAGGCAGCAACTACAGAAGATGTTATACTTCAGGCTGTAAGCTGAGCAAAGCTGGACAGGGAGGGGCAAAGTTACGGGAGTCTTATGGGGGTTCAAAGGTCAAAGAGAGGCCGCTGCTGCTGGCTCTGCTCCTCCCTCACTGCCGCTCAAGGAACCAGATCTCATTCTGACGGTTGCTGTGAGCAGGGTTGGTGTAGCCAGCCACGATGAAAGAATCACCAACACACACACCCGGAGAGTCCAGCACCTCCGCCATGGCGTTGAGCTGATTGACGATGGTCACTTCATTAGTGGCTCCAGTAAAGGCCCTGAGAGAAGGGGGGGATGATGCAAGAGCAAGATCAAATTCCAGTGTCCATGCCAATCACTAATTCTTGCTATAGTGATACATCTGCGTGCTGCCAGATTGTCTGAAGTTGTTTCCTCATTGATCAGGATCAGTGCTAACTGGGAGAGGGGGAGTGTAATGATTCACCTTTTTTCACTGTTTGTTTTGTGCCGTGGTTTTTAGGCAACAATTTCGTTTGTGTCTTAGTTTTAGTTGAATAAACTGAACTGACTCAGAATTCGAGTCATTACTTTTTAATTTAAAATTTAATTTCCAACAAATGAACACAAAATGATGAATGTGGACTTTGCCTGGGTTCGGTAAAGGTTGCGGAACAAAGCAACAGAGTGCCTATACATGCTGCTTATGGAAATGTAAGTTATTAGGTCTAATCAATGAAAAGTGATGTTCAGCGTTACTATTGTGTCTGCTGTAATTTCACATCTAACACAAAAACAATCAAAAACTTAACATGCAAGATCGGTGGTGAGGAAAGAAAAATGTTTCACCACACATGCACAGTTTGGTGAAAAGAATTGTGGTTTTTCAGTTTTGGTACAAAATCGGTTCCCTCCTATAGTGAGAGGCAGTTCATTTGTGGCGATGGTAGTAAGGTTTCTGCTGTTCTCAACTGACCTTGCGTATACAATGGTGGCAGGCCAGACCTCGATGATGATATCGCTGTCCAAAGGTTGTGGGGGCTGGGCCTGGTGGTTTGTGGGAAGGAAGTAGGCTACGGTGACGTCATGGGAGATCACGGAATGGCTCTCATCTGTGTGCACTACTGTGACGATGGGCAGCGTCATGCCCAGGTATTCACCTAAAAATGTCAATGGAAAGAAAATCTTATCGTTGAAAAATGTTAAGAGAGATATTGATTTTTGTTCTGCCGGGTTTATGGCAAATAAAACTGAACAGTGATTAGGCAAGACATCAAATGTGTGTGTTAAATTTCGTGTTATTGGTGGACTCACCTAAAGAGTTCTGCTGGCAGATGTATCTCATTATCCTCATGAAGCCGTAGCAGATGCTCTGTTCATAGGTGTCCTCACGCACTGTGATGCAAGCCCAGTGGCCTTTCTCATAGTGGCGCTTCTCATATAGTAACTCTCCGCACTGGAAAAGCACACACATTGACGATAAGATAAAAAAGAGAGGACTACGATAATACTTGCATGCCTTGAGATTATATTTTAAAAATAGATGAACTTTTTTTTTTTTACGAAACTAAATACTGCAATATCCTCCATTGTAATAAATCTATGATTCGCCTGATATAAGCCTAACTGTTGTGAGATGTGAGAAAAATAACTCCTCAACATGGTAATCTACTTGCAACTAAAACATTCAAGAAATATGATGTTTTGGTCTTAAAATATGTATCATTCATGACTAGGATTGGGCAAAATATATCTATATTACATCAAAATTGCAGTATGATACTTGATACCATCTAAGATTTTGGAGATCACAGTACTGTGATTATGGCCTCTGTTGTTTTTTCCTGTTTTAAGGCTGCATTGCAGTAATTTGCCTGTCATTTCATTTTACCTACTTGCTTGGTCATCATATCGACATTATTAATGATTATTAATCAAAAATCTGTTGTGCGTGAAAAACTCATGAAAGCACCAACAGTCATCCCTGCCATTGTCACAATATCGATATTGAGGTAGTTGGTCAAAGTTATTGTGATATTTGTTTTTTTCCATATTGCCTAGCCCCATTTATGGTGTTCCCAAGTTTCTAAGACTACCAGGTCTTCTGCTGAACACTTTGAGACCCATTACAGCTCAGGCTATGGGAGCTACTGCTTGCTAATTGCTGTCAAAGTGCATTCTCTATACAAGGCCTGAAACAACACAAAGTATAGAGTCGATGTTCTAAGAATAGGCGCCGTCTTTGTTTAACCTGAGACGAATGAACTAATTAACTCAAGTTAAACCAATTAGCCCTCTTTTATTTATATGCTCCTCTAGGGAGTTTAAGCGGGTTATTGTACTGGGTGACGGAATCGTCCTTTCTTTGTCAAAAATGAAAAGCTGACTCGTCACAACAGTGGTATTGTTTGTGGTCGTGCTCTTTGTTTGTGTCTGTCTGTTAAGAGGCCTGTTTTGTTTGTCTTAGCTGTAATATCCTTAGCTTTAGTGAGATGAGATGTGGGTGGGTGGTCCCTGGCTTTAAATACATGTGCACTCACCTAAAGGATTATTAGGAACACCATACTAATACCTTGTTTGACCCCCTTTCGCCTTCAGAACTGCCTGAATTCTTTGTGGCATTGATTAAACAAGGTGCTGGAAGCATTCTTTAGAAATGTTGGCCCATATTGATAGGATAGCATCTTGCAGTTGATGGAGATTTGTGGGATGCACATCCAGGGCACAAAGCTCCTTTTCCACCACGTCCCAAAGATGTTCTATTAGGTTGAGATCTGTGACTGTGGGGGCCATTTTAGTAAAGTGAAGTCATTGTCATGTTCAAGAAACCAATTTGAAATGATTTGAGCTTTGTGACATGGTGCATTATCCTGCTGGAAGTAGCCATCAGAGGATGGGTACATGGTGGTCATAAAGGGATGGACATGGTCAGAAACAATGCTCAGGTAGGCTGTGGCATTTAAACGATGCCCAATAGAGTGGTGAAATCCCGCCCACCCACTTCCGGTACATGGGTCCTCAAAAGCAAAAAATTATGAATGCCATCCAATGGGTAGATAAAAATTATTTTCTGGTCCCTTTTGAATTGTGCCATGGATGTCACATATG